>JAVSBV010000093.1:5158557-5174270 GCA_033117975.1 Parotocinclus spilosoma
TATATATATATGTGTGTATCTGTGTGTGTGTGTGTGTGTGTGTGTGTGTATATCTGTGTTTATAAATACGGGGCTCCACCTGTCGCACATGGTAGTCTCCGGTCAGTCCTAGAAAGGACTATATGCCAGCAATGGCACGCGCGAGCAAGGCATCACCGGATCCGCGTGCTATTTTCACCGCGAGTTATTAAAGCAGGGAGCGGGAAGGCGCGAGCTCTTGTAAAACCCGCGCTTCTCTTTCTACATCTTAGCTATGAAGTCCACTGAACACGAGCGTGTGTTCGGAGCGCGTGACTCTCCACCAGAGCGCGAGGACCTGGACAGCTGCAGTGACTCGGAGGACACGAGGAGAGCGCGAGCCGGTGCAGGGAGTACACGTGGAAGGCTGAACGGTGTCAGTAAACAACGACAGGCGGCGAACGCACGCGAGCGGGACCGCACTCACAGTGTCAACACGGCTTTCATGGCGCTGCGCACGCTCATACCGACCGAGCCCGCGGACCGCAAACTGTCCAAGATCGAGACCCTGCGCCTGGCCTCAAGCTACATCGCGCACCTAGCCAACGTGCTGCTGCTTGCGGAGGGCGGAGGAGACGGAGCGCCGTGCACGCGCTACCGGGAGGCACTCGTGCGCTGCAGCGGCGCTCTCAGACCCATCTGCACCTTCTGTCTTGGAAATCAGAGAAAAATGGTAAGGGATTTTGCAAAGTGCTGCAGGTGCACATGGTCACAGCCAAGGGTTATACTGGGGCCCTCAAATGGTCTAATAGGTTTTTATGGCCCCTGTAAATCACTAGCCTTTAGAATCCCTTAGAACCTTTTTGATAGGGTGTCTCTGCACGTGCATATGGGAATGGGTTCACCACTGACCATCACAAGAACAAATGCATTAGAGTCAAAGATACCCATCAGGACCATCACTGCCATACCCTGCTCACAACAATTAGGGGATATTTTATTATGGGATGTTTCATTATGATGTATCCCCTAATTGTGATGAGCAGTAGCCTTTATATAAAAGCCAAAGAAAAATGGGCACTAATCTAAACATTAGTTTAACAGGTTACAGTGGTCTTTCGCTGGTGTAACGGGTGTGGGAGTGTGTCTCTGTAATTTCTGAAAAAAAAACATAAATAAAATTCTAAAAAAAAAATGATATTCAGCTGAGAATCACAATTCTGCACTGGCCAGTGTGCTGACGCAGGAGAATTAGAAAGGTCCGGTGCCAGTCTGCGGTGCGAGGAACCACATGGTTGGGAAGGTGTTGATCCCCTCGCTCTGTCACAGCCAATCAAGTGAGTCCAGATCAGCGGAAGGGATCAGTGGGACACAAAACCATGTCTCAATGGAAGTGTGGCACAGTGTCACAGACTGATTTCTTTTGAGCACCATCAATCTTTTTAAAGCCAAAACATCTTCAGTATGATAATGTAGATGGTAAGGCTGGTGGTGTCTGTATTTTGTCTCCAGTTTGTTCACTCTTTAACCTGTGCTTTTAGGAAGAATGCCAGCTTGATTTGTGATGCTAGCACTCTACTGTGCAGAAGTCTGTCCTACCTCATCACATTTCTCACTGGTTTGTGCAGAATGAATGACATACTCGATATTCTTAGCTTGCTTCAACTGCATTTAAAGTTTGTTCTTATTATGGGGACAGTTTTGACATTTAATTGATTCAAAATAATATTTGGCTGAATTATACTACTTATACTATGCTACTATTTCTAATTGCTAAATCAATATTTAAAACATGTTCTTTTAAATGCAGTATTTCTCCATAACGGAGATATAATAATCTAAACTTCAAACACTGTATGAGCCGTGTGCAAAAGTTTTTTTTTTTTTTTTTTTTAATGAGATGAAAAAAAGATCCTTACCAATACAGCAAAAAAAATCTAAACATGTCACACCACTAAAAAAAATTATCAATTTTTGATGCTTTGCATACGCTAAACGGAAGACACTAACTTTTACACACTTTATTTTTGATTTTTTTTTTTATATAATATAATATTATAATGCATATTAAGGAACATGTCATGCTCATAACTCACCTAATCTAATGCTTATAGTTAGAGTCATGCTGACCAGGATGGTTCCACGTACCCCAGAATTTGATCCATAACGCTGGTTACTGGTTTCTTTAGCATGTTCTCCCTGTGTCCATGTGGTCTACTCCACCTACAAAACAAACAGGAGATCTAGTAGTTTCTTCTGACATGTGGGATGAGCTGTGATGCACTCAGTGAATTCTCACCTTGTAGTCAGTGTATAAAATGTAGCATCTTTTGTCTGTTTATTCTGGATTTAATTTATACTGGAAAGAAACCATCTCAGATTTCTGGACCAGTTGCCTTCAAGGGGGTGTGTGTTCGTGTGATAACACAACTGTCTCTATGGATGATGTGTCAAGCCAGGTGTGTCAGACAAAGCGATGACCTTTAGATGACTGAAACACAAAAAGACAATAAATCAGTGGGGGGAAAAAGGAAAAAGAAATAAAAGCAATTGGTTAATTGGCTAAATTAAAATGTTTTTCAGGTCATGTGTTCTCTGTTATCATGCTCACAAAAAATTTATTGAAAAAAAGATTTCATGTTTAAATACCCCCTAGTTTTTGTGAGCAGTGTAATAACCAGTGGGTAGTGAGAATGGTAATAATGGTAAGTTTGGAAGCAGATGGCTCAGAGCTGTGTGTGTGTGTGTGTGTGTGTTACAGATTCGTAATGGAGATAAACCAGGTCTGTGAGGCCTCACCCATCTTGAGTTGCCCAACATTTACATGTAAAGACTTCATCTCATACAGACTGAAACGTATTCAGAACAGGAGGGGAAAAAGAAATGCACTTTGATTTCCTGTTTACATACATGTGTGTGTGTGTGTGTGTTTGTCCTTGTTTCTTGGTGAATGTAACTGGAGCGGTGTGTGTAAACACTGCACCTGGCTGTTTCAGATATAGCAAGCAAAGTCTGTCCTTAAAAACAGCAGTGCATGATGGTACCTCAGAGCATCACATGACTGTAACCCAAACCTTGCAGAGGTTCATGTTCGAATTAGCCCATGTAAGAAGTCCCCTTCAGGGAGGGTAAGTGGAGGTTAAAGCAGACAGTCAAGAACACTAAATGTTTTCCCCTATGTAGCATTTGAAACAGAGCCATTCTATAACACCTATCATTTACAGAGCCTACAGAAATCCTGTATATTAGATTCAAGTTTAAGTCAGGGCTCTGATTTGGCCGGCCAAGCACATTCACTTTTCTTTCCTTATATCATTGGCAGAGTGTGGGACTGCTGCAATGCTGAAAGGTGAACCACCAGCCCAGGGGCATCATCAGACCTATTTCACTAGGACACATGCCCCAATAAAATCATGTTGGTAAAAGGTCAAATTTATCCTGGATTGCTGAGCAGAACTACAGCACGGCACTCAACTTTACTACAGACACTACATTTCCCATAATGCCACAGCATCTTTTCAAAAAGCCAGAGAATCTAATGCTTATAGTTAAGAGACAGTTTCGTTTTCCAGTAACACCCACTTTAATGCTAAATCACTTTATCTACATATGTAGTGTTTAACACGGTTATTTTTATGTCCAGTTGTGCTTCTCAAAATTCTGTGTTCCCCAGTACAGAAAATAGTGTTGAAGTAAAGCAGAAGATTGCAGGTTTTCCTTAAGAATGTGTGCACTTGGCAGCATCCATTTTCATCCAATTGTTCAATCTCCCCTGAACAAAAATCCCCCCACATTATTGCTGCCTCGACCATGCTTCACACTAAGTACAGCATATTTTGGCCGATATGATTGGATTCAGGCCGAAAAGATTGTCTGATCTTATTACATCCTTTTTGCAGCTTGTCATCATGTTGTACAGGCCAGATTTGTGTAGAGCTGTGAGTTTCACAGGCTGATTCACAGCCTCAGTCATTAACAGCAGGGGCCTCCCTGATCAATATCATTCTGGCTGGGTCATTCACATTGGCAGGAAAGCACAATAAAGGCAAAGAGGGGGTGCCACCACCACACAGTTTCTTCTTAACAATATTCTGAGTGTTACCCAAAGGAACATAAAGCCTCAGTAATCTATGTCCTTCTCAGAACGTGTGCCTTTATTCACCTTTATTGTGGAATCCGGTTTAAAGTACCTTTCCAGCCATGATGCATTTGTTTCACCACACACACCTAGTACAGGAATCCTCAGAAGTTTCATTCTTTTCATTTCATTAAGTTTTTCAGGTGGGGTACTGGCTGTACCTGAGGAAGTACACAATCTTTATGCTTAAGGAGCTGATCACTTATACAAACCAGGTATTTGGTGGCATTTTAATAATCAGATTTTTTTTTAATGTTGAAGGGTGCAACAAGCTAAGAATGGGTTTGGTGATTACCTATATACACTGTATTACTACTCCAAAAAGCATTTAATTAATCCAGTCTCATGAAATGTGCTACATATAAATCATTGGGATTCAATAGGACATGCATACAATCAATGTTTAATTTCTAGCAGACCTGTTGCACATTTATCCATTTAATATGAAGCCTTTATTTCATAGAACTAGAACTATCAAAAGTTCAAGCTTAAGGTTTTAATCAAATTCAAATGAATAGAGGTAATAACATGTGGATGGAAAAAGGCCTACCTCTATTCAGCTCAGGAGGGAGAACTTCAGCATACTTGAAACTCATTTGCACACGACTGTTGAAAGCTGCTACCAAATAACCATGTATATTTTTGTACAATAAAATGTCTGTACTCAATTTGCAGCATTGATCTTTCAATAGTAAATATACATCATTGAACAGAGCCAGTTTAACAGCTAAACTACCAGACATTACTGTGGTTACATAGTTCTGATAATATGTGATTTTAAACAATATTAAAACAGTTTACGTATATAAATTCCCCATAGGATTTTAAATCGTCAGTCAGTAGAAATTCATCCACATTAGGTTCCCACTCAGACATGAGTTCAAAACATTCAAACCTCCTGTTTCTGAAGGCAGTTCAAATTGAGTTAAGTCAGAACCCAGTTTGAGACGCACACTGAAGCTGGGCCACAAGTGCATGTTTAAAACGTAAAGTTTTGTTCAAATTTGAGGGGACTGTACATATTTGAATTCCACTGTAAATGTCTCACTTAAAATCACTAACCAACCATGAGGCAATGTTCAGATTTATATGAAGCACAAGCGATTCAACACAAACCTTGAGGAAGATCCATGTACTAGGACTGTTAAAGGAACTTTATAGACCCTGTTTAAAACAGATTTCCTATTATAACTGCAGATAAAACAGACCGTCTGGACAAACATTAAACAGCATATCAGCTTAGACATTTCTACACACATTATCAGTTCCATTTGCTGCATAGAAAAAAGGTCAGGTACTAAAAGTGGTGTACCATTCTCAGTATTGCTGTGACACTGACGTGTTAGTTTTGTGCTTGCGTGAGTGGATCAGTGTGCTGCTGGAGTTTTTAAACAGGGTCACTGCTGGTCTGAACATGATCTACCTACTGAATGTCCAGCCTCCAGAAGCCTGTGAGCACTGGTGATGGATTAGATGACAAACTACAGCAACAGATAAGATGCTGCTGCAGACTTCTACATGGTAAAAATATGGTAGACGTGTCCAAGAGCACAGTGAGTGAAGTGTTTTAAACCTCCAGCAGCACTTGTGTCTGATCCACTCATACCAGCATCACACTGCCTCAGCACTGAGAATGAACCACCACACAAATGGGACAATCTGTACTGGTCCTGACCACTACAAAACAGCAGGGAAACAAAAGTGAGGAAAAACTACAAAAATGTGAAATCGTAGAATTAAAATTCATCTTCACAAGTGAAACTGAAAACGGGCAATAAATAAAATGCAACTAAGTGACCAGTAAGTTTATGCAACTGGGATTTGTAGCTACATAAATAACAAACCAGAGTTGGAGTTATTTCTTGTTTTTATTTCATAAAAAAGGCAGATTAAAGAAACTGGTGATAAACCAAAAGAATAAAGTCAGGGGTCATTTAAGAGAGCAGCTAGCTTTAGGTGACTAGCTGAAGTAGCTAGTGACGATTCTAGAGTCGGGGCTTAAAACTTTAACCAGGTTAATTAATTCAAACAGCCACCCTGATGAGCATTAGCACTCCTAACATGAGATGTTTGAATACTGAAGAGGACTGATTACATTGGATAGACGTGATGCAGCTGTAGAAATCTGTTCAGAGGAACATCATAAACAACCTCTCCCATTAGTGATTAATTCCAGGACATTCCTAATAACACTGACATCTGTGCTTTAGCCGAAACTGGTCAGAACTGAGGCAAGAAATCATTCATCTAAAGATGAGGATATTAAGAGCCATAATTATAAACCTCATGGAATGCTATTTCTGAAAGCAATCTCATGAAATTCAGATGTCCAAATGGAATACAAAACAAGTGGCCCATGAGTCAAATTGCTTTACGTGTAATCCTTTAGATCAGATAGAAAAGTTAAAATTAACCATTATAAAGCCCTTAAATGACACCTAAAGTGTTGTGGCTCAAAAAAAAACAAAAAAAAAAACAGGAGGTAGAATCCAAAAGAAAAAAGGAAAGAAACTTTGAAAGACAAGCACTTCTGTAACAAAAAACAAAACATTCTGGCAGTAGCTGAAGGATCTTAGTCTCCCTCCTCTTCCTCAGACTCGGACTCTGAAAGACATCAGATGAAAACCACAGGATTCAAAGGTAATCTTCCACATTAAGTGATTGTGACAGACAAGAATACAATAACACTTTACATGCAGCCTGCCAACATGACAGAACACTTGTACAACTTAAAGGGGGAATTAAGTTTGTGGACGTCCCAAAAATTACATCACAGTATTAATATGGTGTTTGCTGCCACAGCCTTTGTTTTAGAGCTTTTACACTAGATTTTGGAACAAGATCCTGGTCAGCTGATGTTGACAATATGTTCACAGTATTGTATTCAAGTCACCCATCACTGATTCTCTAGACCTCATCAGCTGGATGTATTTAACGTCACCAGCCATTTTAGTGACAAACAAGGTTAATTGGTGACATTAGTCAAACTTAGCATAATATATTAACCTAATTTATACTGGAGCAAACCAGAGACTTGTTTGTTTATTTCCAGTCCAGCTCAAAGGCCATGTAGATGGCATTAAAGATATTTTAAAAGTAGGTTTAGGTTAAGTAGATGTCGCATTTGTTTTTTTTAACAAGGTAATTCATAAAGTTCAAGATCTCTTGCGGTTAGTGTTTAAATAGGTCTTTGCAGCCCAGACAAAACCCACACAGACAGGGAGGGGACAAATCCAAGCCAACCATGAGCTCAAACCCAGAACCTTGCCAGTACTACCCACCAAGCGGCCGGTCTTTACAAAGAGCAGAGCAGAAAATTACTTTTTTGGAACAAAAAAAAAAAAACTAGTACATTTAAGTTATTAAGTACAGAGGAAGGCAGGACAGCGATTCATCTCCTGCCCCTGCAACAACCCTTATGCCTGATCAAGGCAAGTTCATTTATCCTTGTAAGCAAAATCAGTCACTGGCTGGTAAAAAGCTAGAATAGCTACATATTTTTTGCAACACCCATGAGAAGCTAATTGGTCAAGTCTAACTCCGGAGAGGAAAATTAGGTATTCTTTATACAAGCATTTGTATTTAAACTTTAGTGTAAACAATTAACCAAACATGTCTCCAGACTATAGAAGGAAGCCAGAAGACCCATGCCACCCTTTACAAGCATTTGTACACTCTGCGACAGTGTTAACCCTGGGGCTTGAGCACGGACCCTTAACCAACCCAGTGAAGGCATCTATGGCACAACTGCACCTGCTCCCCATGTTCTTTGGGGAGAGGTAGGGCAACCCCACATAACCAGCAAAAGTGTGCATAATTTCAAAGGCAAAAGTGTATAAAACCAGGATACCCACTGAATGACACTTGCATTGCAAATCAAATGGCCAGCAGTTCACAAACTAACATGCATAATATACACCAGCACTTATACAGGTATAAATTAACCAAGAAACCTTACCCTCTTCAGCATTCTTAAGCCAATCCACAAACTTTTTCATCTGCTCCAGGAAGACGCTCTTGCCTTTGGCCAAGTGCCCTTCAGTGTACCACTTCAGAATGGCCTCCTCACTCAGAACATCAGCTAGTGAACAAATTCATTAGCACAAACATCCAGGAATAAATACATATACACATCAAAAGGATCAACTCTCAAGTGGCTCATTTTCTGACCTCTATAAGATCAGAGGTCAAGCAATACCTTTGTAGAGCAGCACCACGATCTTCTGAAAGGCCTTCATGAAGTGGATGTTGTCATAGCAGTACTCCTGGATCTTCAGGAGCAAAGTGAGTTCAGACAGGCCCTGTGACGTGAAGGCGTTCAGCAGCGGGCTGTATTGCTGCAACAAAAAAAAACAAAGGTATTCAGTTCTGATTGAACCCCAGTACACCACTGTCAATACTTCTAGGAGGAGTTCTTCATTAGAGTGCATTTCAGCCTTGTGCATTTCAGCCTTAAATTCTACATCTTGCCCTCATGTGCTTTAAAGTTAATGCATCAAACAATTTTATATTTCAAATACAAACCAGCACCAGCAACAGATCATTCAAATTAGATTTTATATGCAAAACTAAAAACACCTGGATATGAAAAACCTAATGCATTATTGCAAGCATACCTCATTATTACCTCAACATTTTTAACTACAGGCACTATATGGTCTTTGAGCAAGTATAATGAAGTGGTGCAGTCTCTAGCCTTTGGGTTGTTTGCTCAAAGTTTATCACAACTGGAAAGCAGCGAGTCTGCTGGCGGCTAGCTCTCCTGTGTTAGCTAGCATGAGCTCTAGGTACTCCAGCACATGCTTGATAAACTAGTGCACTGTAAACAACTGTACTCCCACCCCTTGGCATGAAAGTTTTGGTTGTCAGCATGTTATCAGCATTTCCAGACTAACAGCTAATGTTATGAACACCCTTACTGACTGAGGTTAAAGACAAATGAAGTAGAGATTTTTTTATGTGGCTGCATAGAAGCATAGAATGTATTTAGAGAATGCATAGATCAAGGTTTATTTTTAGTCCAGTAAAAGCTGTGGACTGGACTCTGGACCAGCCCTCTGCCTGATATTTATTGAAGAACATCAAATCAGTTGTAATATCCATCTAGGATTATCCATCTCTAGCCAAAAGCACCCACCCTCAAGAAACGACAGTTAGTTCAAACTGAGACGCAGCTCTAGTCATTTAGAGAACAATTTGAAGAGCGTTCACTTAATTCTGCCACCAAAGCTTCTTGGCATAATGGTGTGAACTTTATAATCAGAAACCAATTAATTCTGTTCTCATTAGCTGAGATAATGTGTAGCAGCATCGTTGGATAAAGGTCTGTTGCAATGTAATACCTGTGATGTAGCACAGTGCGGTGTTCATTTCAGTCAAAGATCTGGATTTAGTTGTTCTGAAAACGGCCCAAAAGGTAAAAGAAAGTGTACCTTCAAGTGTTTGATGGCTTGTTCAGTGACTAGCTCCTCTTTCTTGTTCCACTCCACAGAGCTCATGACACTTGTCCAAACTATGCCGATCATCGTCTGCTCAGAGATGCTGGTTTTCTTCATCTCCTCACGCACATAGGCAATCATCTAAGGAGGTAAAAAGCAGCTTGTGTAAAAAAAGCTTCATAAGTTAGAATTGAGTACACTATATTCAAGCGCTTTCCATTTAGTACATTGCATTTATCCTTAATCAAATCTAAACTGTTCAAGTATCAACATTTAAAGCTTAAATGAAAGATTTATCCTGGATTAAATCCTAGCATAAAGCAGGTGAGTGGAGAAAAGTTAAATGTTTTCCACTCCAACTGATGTTAGCTAGGTGTCCAACAGGATTGTGGAACAACATGTTCAAGGCTGACCTATATGTAAATCAGTACAGTCAATACACTTAGAGTTTACAGCAACATCATGAAAGAAGCAACTTCGAAACCAGGAAATGACTCGTGAGCAGAAATTGTTCTAATACCTTAATGCGCTGCAGGAGAAAGCACTTTATTTCATTAAACATGATCAGAAAAGCAAATATTTCTAAAGTTGTTTAATTACACGTGATGCAAAAGTTAAAGATGGATTGAGATAACGTGGCACTAAAAATGGTTAACCAGAGGGGTTTTGGGTTTTTTTTTGCTTTTTTTAAGCAGCTGGCATCGATATTTACAGGGCGGAGTGATCAATGGACAATAATGTTTTTTGCAATTAAAGAAGATTGTTTACTGGTATTTAAAATGTTCATTCAAGTTCAAGTACAGCATCTTTTTTACCACCATTTTCTAATATCGTCTGAGGTTGTGTTTATGCTAGTTAAGTAATTTATGTTAAATACAAACTACTCGAAAGCTGTTAGTTCCAATTGCTCTTGCTCCAGTCATCACATTCTGTTTTTAAATTACCAAATTTTTTGCTCAAACATTTTTGTTGTCAGCTCAGTTTAGAACGATTATGCAATGCTACTTAAAAACTGATTTAAAGCAGGAGTTTTAGGCCAGCAGCTGCAAAGCACCATCACTTACATCTTTGAGGGTTTCGCCACGTGCCATCTGCTCCTGCAGCTCTTTCTGGAGCTCCTTGCGAGCGCCAATGGACTGCTGATTGCGAGCGAAGTCAGACAACTCCTTTAGCCCAGCATCTGTGAAGTATTTGGAGAAGTGCTCGCAGCTTCGCTTGTTAGCTGGAAAAAGCTCCTGCAAGTGTAGAATACAAGTTACATCTAACTTTAATATTTCAATACTTCAGTACTAAAATGGTTGTGCGTTCCTAAGGAACTTGGTCTTAATAAAAGCAAAATAAAACGAGGCTCAATTCCAATAAATACATCATACAGAACAAGTTATGCCACTTTGGTTTTAATAGCTCTGACATTAGCATGGATACATTTTTTGTCACAGGTTTGAGTCTGGGAAAGAATGTTCATGACATCAGGGGTCTTCAACAGTATCGACGGAGAACTAGCATGGTATCACAACAGCAACCACAATTAAACTTGTGACCACATACAGCTCCTGCTTTGCTGATTGGAATCTCTACAGCCACACTTTCGATAAGGACATCATGCCTTAATACTCCATGGCCAAAGCGATTCTGTGCCACTAGCAGTACATGCTGCATCTGAGTTTCAGGCATCTGGTTCCATGTAGCATCACAGCACAACCCAGATTAAGATTATGCAATTATGCTACTTTCCCCCAAAGCTGTCATTTAAAACTAGTTCAAAAGGTCTGGCCACTCACAAGCCATTAACCAAGTGGTGAAATCTTACCATTAGTCTGTTGTCCATGCCAACTTTGCGAAGACTTCCAGCAACCGAGTTGATGTCCTTTTCATTAATCCAGGATTTAAACAGTTTGACAGCAAAGGCAGCAGAAACACCTAAAGGCACAGTGACTTCAGAAACATGGATGCACAAACTTTTTAAACAGCCCTACATGTCAAAAATAAATACATAAATAAGTTCTCTACAGGTACCAAAATCCATGCATGCTCAAGTCGCTTATATAGAATTGACCCAACCCCTTTACATTCTCATACTTCAATAGGTCAAGATGAAACACTGTTACACTTTAAAGAACAAAAGCTGAATAACACTCAACTGAAGAGACCGAGGCCCTGAAACTAGGGCACTAGACCCAATCATGCTTGTGCACATGCACAGTGCTGGTGAAGTTGAATAGGAACTAGTAGTCACAATGGATGTCAGTGGAAACCCTACAAAGGATGCAGGAAGATAAAGAAAGCCGCTCATTTTAAACACTGATAATCTGGAAAGAGAACGGCACACTATCTACTTTGGAAAATAAACTAACTTCCTGCAGCTCCTTTTCTTCTATATTAACTGCTCATTTTATTTTGTATATAGATAGAGGTTCTGGATTTAGAGATGTGCAACAGGATCTTGTTATAGAACTATAGCAATCTTTAAAAGTATAGCATAAGGACACAAGCTGGAATTTACTTCTAGATTACATTTTAAATAACGTAGTAAGACGGTAAATATAATGATTTGACATTTGCTGCCTGTTAATCAGCATTGAGCTGAGCTAATTAGAGTATTTGTGCATAGATAAGGCAAAAAGTGCTCATCTAGTTGAGTAACCTCACACCCAGTGCATAAAATGGTGTTCTTATGCAAACACTTTCCATTTGCAGTCAGTTTGAACCTGTGGATACAGAGCAGTATTACTAAATGTAAACAAATTACCTTCTTTGACCAGGTTCTCATTGAAGAGGCTGTTGAGGATGGATGCCGATATATTCCCATTGGCCAGCAGGATGCCTGTCAGCATGGCCAGTTTATTACGTTCTGACTCCGTGAACCCTTTTAAAAACAGCAGCAGCTAAAGGACGAGACAAGATTTAGTCATGACTGGACCTGGACATGAGTAGTAGCAGTAGATTGTTCCTGTAATTAAGAGCAAACAATCCAGATACTGTGCTCACTAATTAGGAGACAATGAAATATCCTCAACTATCTAATGTAGTGCACCAACCATAAATGTTAGTCATAGCAGCGAATCAACGGCAAATGCAAACGAGTGTTGTGTTCTGGGTGGGACAGTTGGTGCTTTAAAATTTAAACCACAAACATTTGACCATCACACCATCTTTACAGGTCTTGTATCTGGATTTTAATCTCACAAATTCCACCAGCAGTCTGAATCAGACTGTATGCCATGTAATATTCAAATTTGGTCATAACACTAGAACACCAACTTCCTCTAAACAGTTATTTGCAAAAGATGGTTGGTACAGATGTCAATTTTGCATAATCCATGTAAAATTAATTAAATTAAGAGGAAGGTTCCAGCTCAGAGTTAATGTTTAACAGCAGACAGAAGTTAAGCATGCTTAATTCAGAGGTGGTGTTTGAATCAGTTCAACATGGACACAATAACAATAAGTACAACAAGTTTACTTCAGGCCAGCATCAGTCGGTGTCGAGTTGACCAGCTCTGCATGTCCAAGACCGTTAAGCAGTCCATGTAAAAAGGACTGCACCGTGTGCCATGTTAGGAAGTATTAGGTTTTGGCAGTCAGGTGCCTCTCAAGTAGGAGAAATTGAGACTTGCTAAATCAGTGGCTACAACCCGTTGAAAAAAACTTGCCTACAGAACATTACAAACAAGTTGGGGGATATTTAATTATGAAATTGAGCAGTACATAATCTGCTACAAGTGCAAAGCTTAAGGGATTGTAAAGGAGAATTGCTACAGAACAGAGTTGAGAGATTGTGAAAAAGTCAACAAGTTTTCCAGCATTTTAACAACTTTTCTATATACAGGTTTTCATAATGTCAGCCAGCAATACCAAAATGGTCTGCAGGCGCAACGGTACACCCTAGTGCATTTTCCACCAATTGGTAAAAAGGCCAATATGTTTAAAAGGCTATTTTAGTGCACGTCTTTTTAGCTATGACTATGATGGTGTTAATTTTCCACAGGAAAGAGACAACCCCCTTGGGGTTGTAATTTCTGTAATTTGTTTCTGTATCATTCTGGTATATATTAGACTTAATGTGATAAAACCCTTAGAGCCAATTAAAGTCAAGAACATGCAGATATATTTCTAAAAAAATGGCTACTTTTGTGAGCAGTGTATTAAGATTTCAAACATCAATGTCTGAAATTACCTTCTTGATCTCCTCTTCAAACCCCTTTTCCAGGTACTTGTACCGCCTGATCAGCTTGTTAAAAACCTGCATACAAACATCCAGTTAACCTTCCATTCAATTGCTGCCATTTTTAGCACAAACACCTTTACAAACCACACTCTGCATGTACACCAAGTACAGCACACTATACACAAGGTGCATCATTTTAAACAATTTACAGTTTACACAAGGTGTCTAGATGTGTGATAAGAGGGACTACAGCATAACAGAAACCTAAATTAATTCACCTAAAGCTGTCAATGATTACTGACTCTAGTGATGGTAACCAGGACATTTTTTATACTTGAGATAAATCATGCATACCAGCTCAGGATACCTTTTATTAGGGAGAATATGCAAACTCCAGACAGCCATGGTCTGAGATGAGAACACAGGGTCTCTGCAAGCACCATCAATTCACACTGGATAAGCTACATGCTACAAAAAACTTGTGTAGGAAAGGTGATGCCAATCCAACATGGCAAACTCCTATTGATACAGCGACCATTTCAAATGGAAGCAGCACAGACAGGAGAGTAACCTCACCATGTGCCAAGTCTGAACATTTTAATCCTGTAATTCAGCTGTTAGAACTGAATCAGCACAAGTTCTGACCCATAATCACCACTGGCTAACCAATGTTAAGCACTACTTTTGAACGATAAATACTACTTAAATCTGTATTGACTTGCCACTCCACCACACTAGTGCGAGGGAAGGGCAACCCAAGTGAAACTATTCTGAGGAACAAAATGTTCTGCATGTTGCTTGCTGTAACATGCTTGCACAGCAACACATTTTAAAATCCAATACAGCTTTGAGCATTTAATATCAACATGAACTTAACAGGTACAATTAAATTCTTCAAAAAGACAGCTCTATACACCTGATGCTAAAAATTATCTATATGCCTCATTTCTGACACTAATTTCTGTTTGTGTGTCTTATCACCATTATTAAATTCTGTAGATTAGCAGTGCGTTCATTAAATGTGCATTTAGTCTTGTAGTTCAGAAACTAATCAAGAGATTTGTTTATGAAAGAGTCTTAAGCATAAACTAATTATTTAATCCTTTTATACATGTTGCTCTTAAGTTTCCTGGTTCAGGTAAACCCAAGGCATGTCAAGAAAAGCAGCATAGGCATGGAAACTGTCAGGTAGGTAGGTTATTTGACATTTAACTCCACAACTGCCCTTGGGTCATCTTCAAGGCAGGAATGGTTATGAAGGACAGTTTGTTAGCGGTAGAGAAGAAAATATGGCATCACACAGACAGGTCCCAACTCTTGAGGGTGAACGTTTTGGAAAACCTCAGAAAAGAACACAGCCAGCTACATTATAGCCAGGATAAAACTACAGGTAGCAATGAATTGAGTCACCTGGTAAACGAACATACCTGAGCATAAGCTTGCATTGTCTCCAGGTCTTCATTTGCCGTGAAGAGACAGTATTCGGTACGGGTCATGTCATCAGATAGGGTTCCACCTGGGGCTACAGAGGGAGGGGGGGGGTACATTTATTTCCCTTCCTACACAACGTTCTTGATGCAACAGAATTTACATTTACATCGTGAGCACTTCCTGTAGACACTGCCCCCAGTTTCTGGACTCCCACTTTTCTTTCCATGGCAGAAAAAAACAGTGCTTCCTGGGTAACAGACATCCCTCTGATCCTTTTCTAACCCGGACAAGGTGAAGCAAACCCATGCTCCAACATTCAAACAGCTGGAGTGGCAACACTACTCACATGGTCTGACATCTTGCACTCTGGAACCAGTCCCATCCACAAAACCCCACAAAAGCTCAACTTTGCCATTGCCATCCAAGCTGGTTCCTCTCTTTTCAACATGGCTGGAGTTCTACTGAAACCCTCTACTGAAGAAGCCATCACAACTCAATGCCTACAGTCATTTTGTCACACAGATCCTCCACTTTTCACTCCCTCCTATCAAAATGTCCATCTTTGAAATCTTCTGGGATG
>JAVSBV010000093.1:5187514-5198282 GCA_033117975.1 Parotocinclus spilosoma
CATGAAAACTGAGTTCTCCAGTGACCAGTTCTGAATGTAACAGATCTGAATCCAATAGAAAAATTATATAATGTGGTACCAGTTCCAGCCCCACACACTTAGACGTTCCTCCACCTCAGTATCATTCTACTGGTCTTCATTAACAATAACCAGTCCCACCATAGTGCAGTAACACCTTCCATCATTTAGTCATTAGGAGACGATGTGCCTCCAATAACATACTGTTGAGGACTCATGAACTTAAATCTATTTTGTTATTTATTTTGAATTTTATTACTAATTTAAATGGTTATTATTGATTCAAATTGTATTGTTTACTTAATTTTACTATTACTACAACTTAATTAGTCAATTAATATCTAGGCCACCCATGGAGGATGGGTCCCTTTTTGAGTCTTGGTCCTCTAAAGGTTTCTTCCTTTTTATTCAGTTTTTTTTCTTTGCCACTGTCACTCTAGGCTTGCTCAGTTTGGGATTGGTCTTTTAAGATAATATAAGATTGTAGAGCTGCTTTGAGACAATGCTCCATTGTAAAAAGTATCATTATAATATAAAATAAATTTGACATTGCCTTTGGTAGAACAGCAGTATAAATCTCTAGAGAAACCGCTTTAGCTAACTGTAGTAGAATCTCAGCTATTTGCGGAATCCATTACGAACAACTGAGGCATGAAAAAATTTGACAGCAAATGGAGGCCCGACTCAGAGCGTGCGTGTGCGCGATTATCTAAGTATTTATTTATTTCACCTTTTGATTAACTGTATGTGTTATTATTCATTTACTTAATATCGACCCAATGCTTTTTAAAACACACTCCTATCCGAGTCTATAAAATGTGGGTGGAGCATGCCCTTTAATTGGTGTTAGAGGGCGTAAACAAATGACGTATGAAACGTTGGACTGCACTTCCGGTTCCTCCTTTCGCAGGAGTTGATGTGCTGTAGCAGAAGAGTGTTAATGTAGACAGTAGGGAATGGAGCGAGAATTACTGCTTTCTGACCAGTTCAGGGAAACCATTTAAACCGTCAAAGGATTCTGCCTACAATAGAATTGCCTGACTGCGTTTAACGTAGATTTACACTGGATGCTACAGATTGCTATCCAGCAACCTAACTAAAAGTATAGGTGAGTTTGTGTGTGTGTGTGTGTGTGTGTGTGTGTGTGTGTGTGTGTGTGTGTGTCTGTGTCTGTGTCTGTGTCTGTGTCTGTGTCTGTGTGTGTGTGTGTGTGTGTGTGTGTCTATCTGTGTTTCTAAGGGCAAAATAAACTGTTCATTCCCTCCCTCAGGCAGCATGGTAACAGGCTTGGAACACTCCTGGCGACTATAAGTGAGTATAAAACTTTTCAAACTTTATTTATTTGATTAGCTATATAATCAGCTTACTTTAAAATTCTTACTTTATAAAAACAAGCTTTATATAAAGTCGTAATTAGCTCAGTTTCACCTTTCACACTTTACTTTATGAATGTGTTTCACCTCACAAACACTTTTCACTTCATTTACACATAAATGGCCTTGCTGAACAAAAACTTGCATAAAGGACTTTTGCATCACACATTGACCTTTGCCTCTGAATTGTTTTTTCACATTTAGTTTTTAAAACATTTAGCTAACTTTCGCTTGACAAAGAATCTACTCTGCTAATACATAAATAATTAAGCTCACTATTATATCACATATAAATCAGCTGACTTTTACCATCCCGAAATAACTAACTAAATAACATTTTCTTCATGTATGTTGCATACTGTTATATCACAAGTAAGCTAGTCCAGCAGTGGCTTATGCAATCAAGAACAAAAGTAGGTTTTAGCCCTGAGCCGTTTTGCTGACAAAGCAAATTTGTATAGGTCTGCACATGTACAAAGGCAGGATTATGGTATAACGCAACATGATCCGGAGTGAGTGGAATAGCAGCTGGCTTGTTAAACTTCACACAGCTAACAAATGTCCTGGGAATGTCCAGAATAAAGGAATATCATAACCCCTGTACAGAAACTCTCACTCTTTCTGTGATGGAGTGAATAATAAGTATAATGTAATATAACTGTAAATACATTTCTTAAATGGATGGTAAATCCATTTCTTATCACTTATTGCAATAATTGTTTGTCTTTGAGACTTATTTTGTCTTCTTCTCCCACACTTTGACAATTCGTTTATGACAAGGCAGCAGATGGCATCTACCCAAAGTTTCCTCCGTGAGTTTCCTTTTCTCACAATTTACTTCATATTCATTCAGATAATCAGATCATTCACAGTTATTGTGCTAGCTGAGTACGACATGTAAATTTGGCAATAATAACTGGGAATTTAATAAGTGCTGGTGATTTAGGTGATTTTCTTGTCAAGATGAAGCAAATCTGGGCAATATATCAGTTCCTTCAGAAGATGAATAGCAAGGGAAAGCATTTGGCGGGTCAGGTGTAACCAAGAAAACTATCAAATCTGTTGTGCTGATAAAAAATCCTCATATATCTGGTAAGGACGGTCTGCCAGAATAGGTGAGGACGATGCTGTTTTCTGTCTTGTTTGTTGAAATGAAATTGATATTGCAGGTGCCCAGGTGGACGCTGATCTGCAGTCCATGCAGGTGGGCTCTGTGATGCGGAAGGTGAAGTCTCGCACCTGGAAGAAACAGCGCTATTTCCGCCTGCAGGATGACTGCACCACCATCTGGTACAAGAGCAAAAAGGCGGGCAATGCCCATTCCACGTGTAAGCTCAGCTGCCCGGGAAAAACTCCTTCAGTATGAGCCTTTCCCTCTATACCAGCTTTAGTGTACTTCCCAGTTTTGCCAATGAAAAGGAAAAAGTTGGGATAATAATAATAATAATAATAATAATAATAATAATAATAAAACATTTATTTATAGGTGCCTTTTAGGACTCTCAAGGTCACTGTACATAAAAGAATAAAATCCAAACAATAGACATACATAAATGTATTTTATTTTATGTAAATACAACATAAAACATTAATAAAACAAGGAAGCAAATTTAAAAGACATATAAAGACTATATGCTGTCCTGTTTTGAGATGTGATGTGAAAATGTCCGGTGAGTTAATATTGCGGATATCGGGAGGAAGAGAGTTCCAGAGACAAGGGGCCGAGTGGCTGAAGGCTCTGGAACCCATATTGGTCAACCGGGTACAGTGAGAGTAGAAGATAATGGAGATCTGAGAGTCCGGCTGGGTCTGTTTATGTGAAGGAGATTGGTGAGATATGGAGGGGCGAGGTCATGGATAGCTTTAAAAGTGAGCAGTAAAAGTTTATAATCAATGCGAAATTTAACAGACACCTGTTGAAGAACAGGGCTAATGTGATAAATAGATGGGGTTCTACAGATAAGACGGGCAGCAGCATTCTGAACCAGTTGTAACTTATGGAGGGACTTTAGAGGGAGACCAAACAGAAGAGAATTAAAGTAATCCAGGCGTGATGTGACCAGGGAGTTAAACCAAAATAGCAGTACCGTCAGGAGTAAGGGAAGGACAAAGACACTGTGAACGTTAATAAAGGATGTGACGCTAACTTAGTGAACTGGCCTAATAAAGGATGAGCTAACTGATTGTGCTGAGCTAATGAAGCCAACAAATCCAATGTTGTGAACTCAGAAATATGTGAATAAGAAATATATGGTACTGACACTGATAGATTTGGGACTGAGTGACTAGGTAGTCAGTGTTTACCTCACGTACATGTGTGTGTGTGTGTGTGTGTGTGTGTGTGTGTGAGTGTAGTCTCCATCAGCGATGTGGAGGCTGTTCGGGAGGGTCATCAGTCCGAGGTTCTGCTCAGCATTGCTGATGAGTTCCCTGCAGACCGATGCTTCACACTTGTCTTTCATGGTCGCCGCGGAAACTTGGACTTGGTGGCCGAGTCGGCAGAGGAGGCACAGTCATGGGTGAACGGAGTGCGAAAGCTCATCAAGAACCTGGAGAACATGGACCAGAGAGAGAAACTGGACCAGTATCCTCTGCCATATACCTACACAATACAATAATGTGTGAAACCTATAGTGTGAAGTAACATATACAGTATGTAAGCATCCTGCATAAAGTATGATGGCATAATTGTAATACAGTGTTTTACAAAAGTAGGTACATTTTTATAATTTATTTGATCATATCTTATTATATATTATATCGTTTCATAGGATAACACTGAAGATATGACACTTTGATACAGTGTAAAGTCACTCAGCTTGTATAACAATTAACATTTTCTGTGCACTTTAAATAACTCAACACATAACCATTAATGTCTTAACCGCTGGCAACAAAAGTGAGTACACCCCTACATGAAAATGGCCAAATTGTGCCTAATTTGGTGTTATTGCTTTCACACCATCTCATACTGGTCACTGGAAGTTCAACGGGGCATCTCATGGCTCTCTGAGTATCTGAAAAAATTAATTGTTGCTCTACATAAAGTTGCCCTAGGCTAAAAAAAACTGCCAACACCCTGAAAGTGAGCTGCAGCACGGTGGCCAAAACCATGCAATGGTTTAACAGGACAGGTTCCACAAAGAACAGGCCTTGCCATGGTCAACCAAAGAAGCGAAAGAGAGTATGTGCTCAGCGCCTTATCCCGAGGTTGGCTTTTGGAAAATAGATGTAAGAGCGCTTTTTAACATCCACCAGCTGGCAACCTGTGAAGCTCTAATGAACTCCAGGCCCAAGTGAGTTAAGGCAGTGCTGGAGAATAATGGTGGCACACAAAATATTGACACTTTGGGCACAATTTGATCAATTTCATTTAGAGGTGCACTCACTTTTGTTGCCAGCAGTTCAGACATTAATGGTTGTATGTTATTTTTTTGTTATTATGTTAATTTAAAGGCACAACCAATTTACACTGTTATACAATCTGTACTTTACATTGTATAAAAGTGTCCTATCTTCAGTGTCGCCCCATGAAAAGATATAATAAAATATTTACAAAAGTGTGAGGGGTAGACTTTTGTGAGATACTGTATTCCCAGTTCGTAGTGGTTTTACAGTAGGCGTGCTACTGTAGGCGTCCAGAACTTACTGTAGATGTAGATTTAGAAATATATTTTTGCAACATGAAAACCTAGCACATGACCAGTTATCCACAGAGGTTGTGTTTTATCTTAACCATGAACCAGGTGGATCTGTGACTGGTTTAAAAAGGCAGATAAGAACGGAGATGGCAGGATGAACTTTAAGGAAGTCAGAGACCTGCTGAAGATGATGAATGTGGACATGAACGAACATCATGCTCTGCGTCTCTTTATGGTAACAAACAACAACAAGCTAAAGAGACTATTTATGTATTTTGATTTCTGCTGTTTTAACCACACGTATACTGACCTGTGGTTCAGTGGTATTAGCTGTACTGTTGGAAACAGCATTGTCAGAGGACTTTGGTGTAACGTGAAGGTCATGGGGTGTGGTTACAAACTGAACCTCATAGTAGGCAGCAGCAGTGACGACATCAAGATTAACTGTGCAGAACAAGAGGGGGGCACCAGAAATCGAACCAGGGTCTCCATAGTGGTACACTTGCATATTAGACTATTGGGTCTTTTGCCCTAATTAACATGTTTACTATAATGATGTTATTACTATTTGGAAGGCATGCCAAAAAGAATATAATTCAGTCAAACTTGAAGCTTTTTGCAACAAACACTCTGTGGATTTGTTGTACAAAAAGATGGAGAATCTTATCCTTACTGTTGGTAAGTATGGTGGAGGATTTTACTCCAAAGTCCATGGAAACACTGTTAAAGTACATGATATTGTGGCCTTCATAAATGACAGTGAATTTATTGTTTCTGGATGTATTCATATTTATAATAACGAGAACATTCTGTCATTTTGTATGCTGTAGATGGCAGATAAGTCTGAATCCGGAACGCTGGAGGGTGACGAGTTTGTACACTTCTATAAGATGTTAACTCAGAGGGAGGAGCTGCTTAGGATCTTCCATGATTTCTCCAGCGATGAACAAACTCTCACACACCAAGAACTGGCCGAGTTTCTATTGGAGGCCCAGATGGAAGAGAGCAGCACACATGAGCATGCCATTGAGCTCATTGAGCGCTACGAGCCATCCGAACCAGGTACAGATACGACTATAAAACGCTCTGTGAATCAATCAGGTACGAATGCCTTGAATCAGCTTTGCCACAGATCAGCTTTGCCACAGCTGTCAAAACTCTGGCGAGTCTAAGCACCTTTGTAACAGAGCAAAGGAAGTCAAAAAAGAGCTGGATGTTGAAATGAAGTTTCTTTTACATCTTTGTAATCTTTACGGTTACTGCATTAATTAGCATGCTGATATTGTTTAGATGTTTTTGTGCTATATTTGTACTTGTTATTCCTCTATTGTGTACGTCCTTTAGCTAAGCTACGTCAGGCCATGACAATCGATGGCCTGCTGATGTATTTTGTCTCATCTGAGGGCTCAATCTTTAACCCAGCCATGCAGCCACTCTACCAGGATATGAAACAACCACTGTGCCACTACTTTATCTCTTCCTCCCACAACACCTATCTGCTAGAGGACCAGTTAAGGGGTCACAGCAGTGTCGAGGGTTATATACGGTAAACATTCTGACAGTTTTAGTGCGTTTTTGTCCACACATTGTTCCTCTAACATACATGCAAATAAATATATACAAACCTATTGATTTGTTTGTATGTGTGTGTGTGTGTGTGTGTGTGTGTGTTTGTGTCAGGGCTCTGAAACGTGGATGCCGCTGTGTGGAAGTGGACTGTTGGGATGGTCCAAATGGAGAACCCATTGTTTACCACGGACACACTTTCACATCCAAAATCCTTTTCAAAGACGTCGTCACTGTACTGGGGAACTACTCTTTCATGGTATGTTATTAGAACAATATGCAACTCTTCTTACGTAATACGTCAGAAAACTTTGCTTTTAAAGTACAAAATACAACTACTGTTCTTCTCTGGCATGAGTCAAATCTCAAGTCTTTGGCATGTGAGTCAGATTTGATTATAGTCTCTGATATTTGAGTCCAAGTTGAGTCAAGTCTTTAGTATGCGAGTCCTAGTGGTGTCTGTAGTATGTGAGTTCAAGTCTCTGGCATTTGAGTCCGAGTCAATTCTTAAGTCTCTGGCATGTGAGTCTGAGACGATACTAAAGTCTCTTGCATGTGAGTCTGAGACGAGTCTCAAGTCTCTGGCATGTGAGTCTGAGACGATTCTCAAGTCTCTGGCATGTGAGTCTGAGACGATTCTCAAGTCTCTGGCATGTGAATCTTGAGTCTCTATTATGTGAAGCTGAGTGTGAGACTCTAGTTTAAAATTTGAGTTAAGTCTCTGCTATGTGAATTCAAGTTCAATTTTGAGTCTCTACTATGCGAGTCCGAGTCAAAATGTGAGCCTCTACTTTGAGTCCAAGTCAAAATTGAAGTCTCTACTATGAGAGTCCGAGTCAAAACTTGAGTATCTACTTTGTGGGTCCGAGCCAAATCTTGAGTCTACAATGTGAGTCCAAGTCAAATGTTGAGTATCTACTTTGTGAGTTTGAGTCAAATCCTAAGTCTTTCATGTTGAGTCAGAGTCAAATCTTGAGTCAAATCAGAGTCAAGTATGCGGTGTGTTGGTCCACACTTTGATTCCCTAGTGTGCATGTCTTAGTCGAGTCTTGAGTGTGTGTGTGTGTGTGTGTGTGTGCATTTATGTTCATATGTCTGTGTTCACACGTGTGCCATCCAAAAGTTCAACCATGTGTCAGGTCACCAAGCCCTTTTGCCACAATGTGTGTGTCGGAGTGTGTGGGTGGGTTTGTGCTTGAGTTTTGTATGTGTGTGTAACTGAGTTTGAATGACCAAATGTAAAGCGATACAGCTTGGCTACAGGTGTGTGATGTCAGGTATATCCTTTCTCTTCATCACTTATTCACTTATTCACTCTCTCGCTCTCACTGTACAGGCATCTCAATATCCAGTCATATTGTCCATAGAGAACCACTGCAGTGTGGAACAGCAGAGAGTGATGGCCCACCATCTCACACACATTCTTGGAGACAAACTGCTGAGGAACACCCTGGATTGCAAATCCAGCGTGGAACTGCCTTCACCTGAGGTCTCACGCTCACGACTTATTTTACCCTTTGTACCTGCACAACCCCTGACAAAGATCTAGACAAATATGTACAAAAAACAAACACACTCTGTCTAAAGTAAGAAGACACTTATTTGACTGTATAGTCATTTATAGTCCCCACTGGGAAGAAAGTATGGTAAAGTTGTGTAGTCATGTGCTAGCATTCACTTTCTCCATCTCAGATTACCTAGGCTTTAGACTTATGACCTGCACTTATTCAACCGTGACATACTAAATTATTCAGACCCACACACAATATTATTATTTACAGTCCAATCTAGAAAAGGTATATGAACCCTTGTTGGACGCTTCTATAGCAGCAGTGAATATTCTTCTAGATTTGTTTGTAATATTGTCTCTCAGGGCATAATTATGTTCTGTCGAACAAAACTATCAGGTCCTTGGGTTTATTCCCCTTACACATTTTCATAATAGTACATTAGTGCATTTTCTATAATTAGTGTGTAGTGCATATACACATGCATAACTGTTAAAGGGCAGCCCGGTGGCTCGATGGGTAGCACCGCTGCCTCACAACAAGAAGGTCCAGGGTGGTCCTTTCTGTGTGGAGTCTGCATGTCCTCCTCGTGTCTGCATGGGTTAACCCCAGGTACACTGGTTTCCTCCCACAGTCCAAAAGACATGCATTTTAGGTTAAATTGTGTCTCTAAAGTGGCCTTTAGTGCGTGACTGTGTGTGTGTGTGTGTGTGTGTGTATGTGTGTATGTGCGCCCTATGATGGATTAGTGCCCTGTCTAGGGTTGTTCCTACCCAGAGTGGACCGGGCCCTCATGTGGATTAAGCAGAAGATAATGAATGAATAGGACCCATTGGCAATAGTATTTATGTATCATTTACACTGTTTTTGTGTAAAAATGCCCTGTATAGTTCTATTACAGTAGCTGTGAAAACGTGAAAACGTCTGGTCACCATCCAATGTCCTGTTTCACAGAACGTAATGGACATACCTGTAATCTGATTACTGTTTAGCCGTTGTAGGATTTCTGGGACTTTATACACCATTTTCTTCACTTCATCTTAGGCTTGTATGATATTGACTACACATGATACAACTCTGATGTCTTTGCATGTATTGATACACCATTGTGTGTAGGACCTGAAGGGTAAGATTTTGCTGAAGGGAAAGAAGATTGGAGGATTTGAAGGGAACTTAAGTGGCACGGTGGAAGATTCGCTGGCTGCTGAAGTGAGTGACGAAGACGACGTTGCAGAAATCGAAGAGGAAAATCATCACAATGACAGCATCCGTCGCAAAACCAAGGTCCCTTATGTATCTCATAACTCATTATAGCACAACAAGTGAAGTCACAAAACACCCATACAAAATGTTATGACGTGTGTGTGTGTAATAAAGGGTAGACAGTGTAGACACGGGCTATAAAAACTGAATAGGAGAGAGTTTATGAAGAGAAGCAGAGAGGAGGGATCTACTGACAGGTTCATGGGTTCAGGTTTAGGTTCATGGATACAGACGAAGAGATCAGCATAAGAAGAAAGCTGATACAACCTGAAAAGTTTTGCGCTAGACTAGCAATACACATTCATATATTGTTGAGCCTAGTCTATTCGACTATATATATATATATATATATATGCTTAATTAAATGATTATATCCATATAAAATATAAGGATTACCATTTTAACATTTACTTAACATTTTTGGTGGCTGCCAGTCTCAGTGAATACGACCATGCCTTTGTTTGGGTGCAAGATGGAGACCTGGTGTTCCTATGCCCAAATTCCATAACAGTTGACATTTGATGCCCAGAGTGAATCAGATTTCTTTTACACCATTTGACTCCTATCACTATCAGAGCAGGTTATGTTCACACACTGGTACATTAACTAATCTCATTTGAGAAGAGTAATTTATGTCAGTGTAACAATCATTTGTTATTTAGGTTTGTGCTTGGAAAATAAAATGTATTATATTCTAATAATCTAAACCAAGGAGTTAAAAATATACAGTATATATCATAGCATTAAAATTTTCACACTTACATTAACCTACAGATGGGAAAAATCATTAACACATGTTAAATGTCTTATCTAATTTATTGTATAATGTATTTTTCAAAAATCTAAGTGGCAAATCCATTGGCGCTGCTGCTCAGCTCAATCAGCTGGCTGCTGCTTGGATGCCCAGCTTTAGGTACACCTGCTCAACTGCTCTTAAATGCAATCAGCCAGTCAGCCAGTCACATGACAGCGGAAGAAAAGTGATTTTAGTGACTTTGATTGTGGCATGGTGGTTGGGGCTAGATGAAAGGGCTAGAACCCTTTCTTGCGTTATCATTACTAATTCATATGCTTCTTATGTTTAATGCACAATAATATAATTATATCTTATAAATTATCTTTATGTCTGTTATTTAAAATGATTTATTTTTGTAACTATATACTTTAGGTCCCTACCATGTTATACTCCCTATAATGACCCAGTTTTGAGTTACCCGGGCAGCATGGTAGCTTGGTGGGTAGCCCCGCCACCAATCACAGGGTGAAGTGCTCTCGGTCTTTTCTGTTTGGAGTCTGTTTGCATGTCCTCCCCATGTTTGTGAGGGTTTACTCCGGGTACTATGGTTTCCTTCCACAGTCCAAAGAAGTGCTTTAGGTTACTTGATTACTCTAAATTGGC
>JAVSBV010000093.1:5198382-5208564 GCA_033117975.1 Parotocinclus spilosoma
CTCTCTCTCTCTCTCTCTCTCTCTCTCTCTCTCTCTCTCTCTCTCTCTCTCTCTCTCTCTCTCTCTCTCTCTGGCTGAGATAAGAAAGAAACGGTCTTGCAGAACAGGGGAAGTGGTGTGAAACTGTCGGACACAGAGTGGGAATTTAATCCACGTGCAAAGGGAAAGTGAATTTGCCCAGCTTTTGGGCAGTGCTTCTCTTAACCGCCCCACTGACTTCAATTATATTTTCTCTCCTTCCACATCACACCTTTATATTTTACAGAATATTTAATATTCTACCAGATTAAAAACAGATTTTTTTAACTTATTGAAATTGTGGTGAAGAACATAAAATCTGATTACATGGTTTTATATAACTTTTAAGACTTTTTCCGAGCAGCACGGTGGCTCGGTGGGTAACACCGCTGCCTTACAGGTTGAGCGGCCTGGGTCCTTTCTGTGTGGAGTCTGCATGTCCTCCCTGTGTCTGTGTGGGTTTACTTTGGATACTCCGGTTTCCTCTCACAGTCCAAACACAAGCATTAGATTATTTGATTACTCTAAATTGCCATAATATAAACAAACAAGACTTTTTACATTGTTTAATTAAAAACTTGTATTAAAATTAAAAATGAATTGTATAAAATGTTGCCTAACAAGCAGTTTGAATGGCCTGCATGACTAGTAAAAATATTTTGAAGTGTCCATGGAAACATAGTTTGATTAGTCTATCGTATTGACGTGATCTAAAATCTTTCCAATGGAATGGCTCTGAATTAAGCCTGTCACAAAGATTTTCCAGCTGCTGTTGATTGTGCGCACACACACACATACACACGGCCCCATTCTAAGATGATCTGCTCATATATTCATACTCGGCGTCTGTAACAAGATACAGTACTGACTATGTGACTATGTAAAGTTTTTATTAGGCTAAATTCACAGCATAAGCTCTTGCTACATTTTTATTATCATTATTATTAGTAGTAGTATTTATACTACTACTAGTAAAAATGGCCATTAGCCGTACATTCAGCATCAACACAGACAGATCAAGCCAGCTGTTATTGTTGTTGGTAGTGTAATTCTGTAATGTCGGTTGTACACCATTTAAAATGCAGAGATCTTGCTGAAGCTTCCAGATCATCGTAATGACAATTAACAATTTTACACAAGTGTCTGTGTTTCTCCAGGCCGTGCTAGAGATCCACAGCCGTTCCTTGGAGTGAATACAGACGAAGAGGACAATATGAGTAAGAGAGGGTTCAGCTAAATACTGTTTCGTTTGTATTAAGCATGCCTTGATATTCACTTTAGCAATATATTGTACAGAACTATATTAGTGGACTGACATGCGATATCCAGGCAGATGCTGTTGAAAATTGAGTTTTCAGCTTTAGCCACTATTTCTTTTTCTTTTCTGTTATAAAACTCAATATATTTTGAGGAAACGTTTTGGTGGTAGCCCATCATCCTGAGACCCAGCTGTTCTTTCTTGCTAAGTCAGGTCTCACATTCAAGATCAGCTGTAAGCCGCTGTGGATAAGGGCGTCTGCTAAATGTCGTAAATGTAATTTTAAGATTGGCTGGGTGGGGGGCGGATAAGGGGATCACCCTCAGCCAATTGGCAATGAACTGGTGTCTGAACAGCTGGGTTAAAAGGTGATGATAATAATAAAAAAATGTAAAAGTAATGCATGTATTTAGGGCAATCTGATAGCACAGTGGAAATTTGCCAGCCCATCAACACAACGATCTGTCTTCAGGTCCAGGTTGTGCATTTGGCCTAGGTTAGTCGTTGCTGAAATATAATTGGCAGTGTCGAGAGGCTGGGTGGAAGATAATTCCCCAGAGCCCTGCGAATTACCGGTGGCCCATTTAGGGTTACCCATATCTACCCTGCGCAACACCCCCAGATAAAATGTCTTTTTTGCTTGTATTTGCTAGGAATTGTCACAGCAGACCATCCACTAATTATGTATGATGATGTAGAAAAGCTTTTTCTTGAAAAAAAAAAAGCTTTTTATTGGATGTGCTTCTGCAAGCCCCCACTGGAATTTAACCCAAGGCCTGGGCCACTGAAGCTGCAAAACTAAGGGCTCATCTATATGCGTAGTGTCTCCCAGTGAAAGATAATGACGAAAGGAAATGATCCTGTCATGGTGATTTGACAGTTATTTGTCGTATTAATTACCTTATTTGTTTATTCAGAGGTTTAATTTATTTTCCTGATCAAGACGGTGGACTTCTCTTTCCTTTACACTCTGTCATATCTTCCCTTTTAGTCAACCTTTTACTTTTCTTCTCAAGCACCAAACTGAGTAAACTAACAAACCTTTGCTGCAGGATGTTATAAATGAGAATTTACACTCAGCTTTACTAACTGGCTCTGATTTGAGTTTCTTTGAGAAAGTAATTAGTTATTCGTGCATATTGTTTATTATTAACTTTATTTGCTTCTTTGAAGCTGTTGTTTCTTTCACTTTATAGGGAATAGGGGAATGTGGCTTCATGGACCTAGCTGATGTTTAAACATCGGTTTAGAGGTTTAGGGGCTACTAAAACACTTTTGAAACTGTGGAAATTGTTTTCTTTTGTCAGAGAGTGTTGTAGTGCAGACGGTCCAGCGTTTACAGTTATTTTGTTTAGCTTGTTTTTGTAGCTATACAAAGAAGCGTGGTATTCTAAAGAACAACAATTGTAGGTCAGTACAGATGGTCCAGTAACCAGAGAAATTAACACTTAA
Source organism: Parotocinclus spilosoma (assembly GCA_033117975.1). Classification (NCBI taxonomy): domain Eukaryota; kingdom Metazoa; phylum Chordata; class Actinopteri; order Siluriformes; family Loricariidae; genus Parotocinclus; species Parotocinclus spilosoma. Next base: position 5,201,111 of record JAVSBV010000093.1, read on the forward strand.
GACCACGGTGGTTTGTTGAATGTCATGGCTTACCGTCTGTTTTTTTTTTAAATAACTCACTTCATCTTGATCCGGTTAAAAAAGCAGAGTTCATTCAATGTCTGAATTTTACATTTACAAGATCCTGCATCAAAGGCATTGTAAGTTGCTCTCTCTGGGCATCGCAGGTTCATGTGGCACAGATGTTAAAGAGAACCGCAATCTGGACAACCTTTCATCCAAGGTGGGACTGGGCCAGGGGCTACAAACACCCAATGGGAACTTACCGCTTGGCACAAACCGCAAGCGGCCTTTGGAGGAGGGCAACAGAGGTCATTCTCACTCGAAATTTCGGCCTAAGAGGCGCAAGAAAGCACCAGGTCTGGTGTTGCCGAAGAATGCGCTGATGCAGCTGAACGAGATTAAACCAGGCCTCCAGTACAGACTTCTGTCCCAGACAGGGCCGGTGCATGCTCCTGTCTTTGCCATGAGCGTGGAGGTCAACGGCCAGCGCTTTGAAGGCACAGGACCTACAAAGAAAAAGGCTAAGCTGAATGCAGCGGAGCAGGCGTTACGCTCCTTTGTCCAGTTCCCAAACGCATGTGAGGCTCACGTGGCCATGGGCCGTACAGTCAGCATCAACACAGACTTCACCTCAGACCAAGCAGACTTCCCAGATGCCCTTTTTAACGGATTTGAAACCGCCCAGTTGCCCAGTGCCAACGGCTTGCTCCGGCCTCCAAACGAGAGCCCACTGCCAGTACAGCCATCCCAGCAAGTACACATGAGCCATGGCAAGAATGCAGTGATGATTCTGAATGAGCTGCGGCCAGGTCTCAAATATGAGTTTGTGGCCGAGAGTGGAGAGAGCCACGCTAAGAACTTTGTTATGGCCGTGACAGTGGACTCGCAGCTTTTTCAAGGGTCGGGGCGGAATAAGAAGTTGGCAAAGGCACGGGCAGCTCAGGCAGCACTTTCAGGCCTCTTCAACATGCAGCTGGACCAAACACCATCTAGACAACCAATACCAAGAGACGGTCTACAGTTACATCTGCCACAGGTAAGTTTGGCAGACTTTAACGGTCAGTGATAAAGTAACTCAGAAATTGAACCAATATTCTAACCATGAGCCAGTAAATACAATATAGCTACTAATTGTCCAATAGCTCCTCCTAAATGTAATAGAATTAATATAAATGCAATCGTGGGGATTTACCTTGCTGATGTGAACACTGTCACTGGATCCCTTGTGTCTGGGATGTAACCCGTTGTCAAGAATGTTTCACAACTGGAAGAACATAACTAAGAAACAGATTAGTGATGAAAGCACATCTTGCTCTCTAACCAGCCGGGGTTTGGGTTTGTACACAACCGCAAAGGCATCTTGTCCTCAGGCCACCATGAGGAGACCATACTATGCTGTTTATAAGCTTGATGCAGACAAACCTTACCGTTTGGGCGGCAGACCAGGGTGGCTGTGCATTTGGAACCAGTGCCCTACTGACCATGCTGTTTATTAACCCTTCCATTAGTTCCTGGGGGCATCCGGTGGTTTCCTGAAAGTGTTAGCCCTTTTGTGGTTAAAAAAACCTGTTTCCCTTTGTGTCAACCACTTTATCTCCAGTCATCGTAGTAGGAGCAGAAATGGACCTTCCATGTCCCGTCTCTATGACATCATTGCCTGTTGGTCTGTGTTCACCTTGTCATTGATTCCTCCATCCTTTAAAAAGTTCCACTAGTTACTGGGGTTAGATCAGTAGCACATGCCTGATCACTCGTTTACACAATTCTCTTTATTAAAATTTGCTCAAAAATAAATGTATCCTCAGCAATTCCTTTATAGACGGCTGTATAAAAATAAATGTGTAAGCCATCCATTATAGAGAAGAGCTCCATTCTGCCATGCCGTATTTCACCTATAGCGGACTTTTGATTGACTGTGTATCTCTGTTAATAGTATTTCTACAGCCTGATATTTATTGAATAAATTCCTCACATCGCTTGGTTTGTTGATCTGACATTCATTCCCATTATACCCCTGCCAGTCTTCATTAGCGTGATATTAATTAAATCAGAATGTAATTGTAATTGAGGCAGCTTTGAAAGCAAGTCAGACTTTCAGCCCTTAATCTTTCTGTTTGTGCGCCGTATTTATTTACACATCTTATAATCCGGTGTCCGTAATCCTGCTGTTTTACCCATGATAAGGAAGCATAGAAATGAACTAATCTTAATTAACATCAGACACAACAGAGAACTGCTTAACCAAGAAATGCATCACTGTCACCTTCCTGTCTGGATCTGCTGTGTGTGGTTTAGAAATCCTCTGTAAGCCAGTGTTTATATTCATATCAGGCTTAGAGCTGAATTGTAAAGATGGGTTTGTGCTTCAGGTCCTGGCTGACGCTGTGTCTCGACTGGTGGTTGAGAAATTTAGTGAGCTGACGGACAACTTCACGTCTCCTCACGCACGTCGGAAAGTCCTGGCTGGAGTCGTTATGACAACAGGTAAAGGCACATTCCAGTACGTACAGAATGAATCTGATCAGTCAGAAATTTCCATGAGTGCAAGAGGGATTTTTAAGTGCAGTTATGTTTGTAATACAAATCAATATAAATTTTTGGGTATAGCTGTAAGATGATTGATTCATTGTGATTTATTTTAGTTACTTATCATTTATTCATTTCACAAATGCAGATTTATTGAGAATGAAATGAAATTATCCTTCTAATTTTTTTAGGAACGGACGTGAAGGACGCACAAGTGATTTGCGTTTCCACGGGAACCAAGTGCATCAATGGTGAGTACATGAGTGACCGAGGTCTGGCTTTGAACGACTGCCATGCGGAGATCATTGCACGTCGCTCGCTAATCAGATTCCTGTACAGTCAGCTGGAGTACTTCCTCAGGTGAGTCATGTGTGTGTATGTGTATATCTCAAAAATTTAGTTCTGGTATATGTGAGTAAATAAACTACACCTGGATCTTGCTTAACCGTCCTCAACAGTTGCCATATGAGCAAGATATTAGATACAGCTCGTTGTTCCTACAGTCGTCCATTTGAACTTTTCCATTTACCATACAGAGGCGATTTGTTTCTCTACATTCAGTAAATAGTACTTGATTCTTGTTAATTTTCCAGAACCCCAGAAGATCCACCCTGTATAAGATATTATAGTCATTAATGGAGTTATATAGTAGAGGTGCTCCCTGATTTACGATGAAGATATCATCTACACAAATCCCAACATAAGTTACAGAAATCATTAACTGCATTAGTTTAATATCATCTATATTCTATCATAGCGGAGCCAACAACACGTTAACACTAATATACAGGTTGAGTCAAAAGTCACAGGACATCCTAAATACCCCAGGAAGCAACGGGTGAGGACTTTCTTTTAGGCCATGTCTGGAACATGGGCACAATCTTAAAAGCCGCCATATTGGATCGAGGACAAGGTTTTCCAATGGGTAGATGGTCATATAGCATATCAAAGAAAACCAGAATTGTCTCAGAAAATGCTTGCCATAATCAGAAATCAGAAATAATAAGAAATCTGAAATATCTCTTATTGTTCAAAAGTTATCATCATAGAAAGTTCAAAACTTCACAGGTAATTGAAGGAGGAATTGATTCTGATGTCCAGAGAACGTAGCTGACGTATCATAGACTCCAACAACCGAGTCCCAGAAAGACCACCAATTTCACAAGGCACTGTTGCGTCCCTGATAGCTAAATTCAGAGAAAATGGGATGAAAAGCATGTGGTGGACTATTTTCAGTCCAGCTGTGATGCTGTGTTAAAAATCTTCAGCAGGACTGCTTTGTCTGATTCACTAATACCAGCATTGCACACACTAACATTAACACACCACCACCCCATCAGTGTCACTGCAGTCCCAAATAGTACCTGACCCGTGCTGGTCCTGTGAGGGTCCTGGCCATTAGAGAACAGACTATGTAGAGAATGAAAGTAGTCTACAGTCTGTAATTGTAGAACTGCAGAGTGAATCTCTATGGTAAGTGGAACTGCTAAAAAGGACATTGAGTGTAGAAACAAGGGGGTGTTCCAAATGATTAATGAGTACATAGTGAATAGCCGGTAAATACATGCGTGTGCCGAACATGCTAAACTTCCATGCTCCACAGCTCATGTGCCTGTGCCATTTCTGTGACTGTGCGTGTATGCAGTAACAATCCTGAGGATCACGAAAGGTCTATATTCCGGCCGTGTGAACAGAATGGCTACCAACTGAAAGATGGAGTTCAGTTCCACCTGTACATCAGCACCTCGCCCTGCGGAGACGCTCGCATCTTTTCCCCACATGAGGCTGCTGTTGAAGGTGTGCCATTGTGTTTCAGCGCATTCACTTTACACGTTCACTAATCACATTATCTAATATAGTTTTGGGCAGATGAAGATATCATCTACACAAATCCCATCATAAGCTACAAAAATCATGAACTATCATCTATATTCTATCATAGCGGAGCCAATTACACTTTACATCCACAGGGTGAGTCAAAAGTCACAGGGCACCCTTTTATTTTAGAAATTAAATGCCATATTGAATACCCCAGGAAGCAATGAGTAAGGACTATCTTTTAGGTCATGTCTGTAACATGAGCACAATCTTGAAAGGCGCCCTATTGGATCGAGGGCAATGTTTTCCAATGGGTAGATGGATAATTATGTTTTATCTTGTTTGCTGAATCACTTCAACATTTCTGTAGGTCATACTGTATCTGGAAGACTGAACTGCCATGATTACCTTATTATTTTTATTAGATGCTTGTATTTTAAAAATCAGCTTCTACAATACAACACACAATCTTGGGTATCATGAGGTGGCTTGTGGTTGGGTGTTTATGTGATGGAATGTGCTGTCACAAAGGATCAAGACAAGCATATAAGGAAGTGTTTGGATTTGTTTACAGCCAGTGCACCTCCCTAATTGCTGGAAGGCAACATCAGGATCTGAATCTGGGTCCCAACTCCCATCGTTGGTGTTCTAGTGTCTTATAGTGTACTCGCACTAGGTGATCTATACTGTGCACAAAGCATGTTTGACCCCCAAGATATATTTCGTTTAACAAATCTGATCGCTCTTTGCTCACTTGTGAAGAGGTGGGGTTAGATGCTTGAGCATATAAAACAACATCAGCTGCTTCTGTGTCTCCTACGTGCCTCACAAGAAGCTTAAAATCGCAGTGTTGCAGAATTTATAAATCTGTAAGGTGTGTGGAACCTACCCCAAAAGCAGAAGAATTGTGATAGCCATTAAAATGGCCTTTATACAATACAGCACTATGTTATTAATAATCTAACTTTGGCAGCCCTAAGTAATGGATTAAGTACTTTTAACAGATAGTGTACTAAAATATCCCTTAATAAAATGTCCCCCGAGTTTTGTGAGCATTAAAGAAGCTTCTAGATGCACTTGTTTTGAACGTAGCCAGTCTCAGGTGTCTTAGGTGTTTAAACTTTGTTTTTTGATGCAGATCAGGGTGACAGGCACCCGAACAGAAAAGCCAGAGGGCAGCTGCGCACCAAGATCGAGTCGGGTGAAGGCACAATCCCAGTACGCTCCAGCAACACCATCCAGACTTGGGATGGAGTCCTGCAAGGCGAGAGACTGCTCACGATGTCCTGCAGTGACAAAATTGCCAGGTATGACCTCACTAACTGATGTGTAACAAACGTTTTTGCTTTATCAACATTAGGCTCTAGAGCAGCAAATCTTTATGCTGTTTAAACCTTTTAACTCAATACATCACAGTTTTTGTAATATCATGGTGTCTCTGTAGCTATTTATGTTAAGATACTGGAGGGAAGACCCAAGGATGCGGGAGTGGGGATCGAACGACGTATTTTAGTAATGAGGGATAACCAAAAAGGCTGAGCAAAAGGCTCTCCAAAATACAAAACGGAAAAGGGGAAATACGCAGCTGTGGTGCGTCCCGAATGGCAATGGCTGATGTGTGCGCGAGTTGGCGGTGTTACATGCCAAAGCGCCAGAGGGCAAAGTTAAGCGTTGATTTGGGACGCTTCCCAAATCGAGTGGTGCGGAGGAGCGCTGGAAGAAGCCGTGTCGGGGTGCGTCCCAAACGGAGCAGCCAACCGAACTGAGTGGTGCTAAGCGGTGGTACAGAGTGAGGCAAAGCCTCGGGAAACCCCGATATTTCCCTAACCAGCTACGTTACCTTAGGGGTTTCCCCCTTACTCATCCGTCGGCAATGAAAGCCCCAGGATGTCACCGACTAAGCGTGAAAGTGGGCGCAAATAAATAGCGATCGCTGCCCTGCATACGTTGGGTCACGAGCGAGAGCCCAAACGTACTGTGTGTAACGATGTGACCACGAACAACGCTAGGACCCGCACTTAAGTAACGGGAGTTCCTTTAATACTACCAGTTAAATGAATGACTAATGGTTACTTACAAAGTAATATTAACAATAGATTGTTAAAAATGCCAAGCGACGATTGCAACATGAAAACAGAAGACGTTTTGAAAGATATCAGTAACCCTTGGCCTCTCAAACACACATGTTGCATCATGTGATTCATTATTAAGTCTCTGGATGGCAGCTGTTACTTCGTACTCCCTCTCACCGTGATTGGTATTGATGATGTTGCTGATGACTTCAGGTGCTTTGCTATTTCTGCTCTCTGCCTTTACTCACTCACACATGGCTCGGTGTTGTTGAAGTTGCTGATTGGCTAATCTCCACAGTATGATAATGTAATAACTCGACCGAATCCTCTGCACAGCCGCGGAAAGAAGCTGATTAGAGCTCTGATTATATATACACACACAGACACACACACACACCAGTTACACATTTACACATCTAGCTCTTACATTCTTGATCTTTATTCTTCAAACAGCAACTGCTTTAAGCAAATTTATGACCATAATAATTAGGGGTGAAACGATATACGATACATATTGCTGTTTTTGCTCTGCGATACGATACATTTTCGATACAACATGAAGAAAGAAAATGATTTTAATTTCTATTGTATTTTTTATGTAGAGGTCACAGAGGCCAATACAAACTCCAGTTTTGAAAAGGATGACTGGTACTAGAAGTTTTCATTAAATGAGTGCGAGACGGAATTTTATAATGAGGCTCAATTAACAGCAAATGGTGGAATCCAGGATCGTCTACAAAAGAGTAGGGCTGCAAATCCGAAGCTATAAACTTCCCTATGGCGTGAGTAATTTGCTTTGCCCGTTCACTATCGGCACTTAGCGGCTGCTTAAATGCTGTAACTCGTGTTTTCCCTTTGCCCCGATAAGAGACACGTTTGGATGGCGTCTCCGCAAATGAGTTTGTATGTTGAAAGTATTAGCACAGATGTTTGATACTCACATTGAGCAAAGTTTACCCACAGTTACCGTTTTGTCCACCATTCTTTGCCCGTCATTGTTGTAACTGACTGGGAAACCAAAATATTCCCACACAG
>JAVSBV010000093.1:5266045-5277577 GCA_033117975.1 Parotocinclus spilosoma
AGAGATGAAGAGTTTCTTCACGGATATTACATACTGTACACGTTCTTTGGTCCGATTAAGCGGAATTTTGGTCCAAACAAATGAATAACATTACATGTATATCATAGGATTTGTTTCTGTACTTTAGGATTTGGTCCAAATAAGCAGTTGGTCCCATTAACCGGTGGTCCTATTAACCGGAATCGACTGTACTTACAAATTTTGCATCAAATTTAGTACATATATAGGTCTGTAGTGTACTATCTGGGGTATTATTATATCTACACACATAATTCTCTCTCTTAGGGTATGAAGTAATGGACTTCACACCTTTATCTAATGGGGTTAAAAAACGGGCATAAAAATGTTTAATTCAAAAGGGAGAGTTCACACGAATGAACCAAATTAAACAATCAGTGTTTGCACAAGCAGCACATTTGTGAGAATAAATATTGGCACTATTATGCTTAACGTGGAGATCGTGAGTATGTTTAGCAAACCATATTTTCATAAAGGAACAAAACTGGCGTGTACAGTTGAGTAATTGTAGTATGGTTATTGTAAACAAAAGCCATTAACGCTGAATATTGATTAACGTTTGCCTTTAATATAAGCCCTGTCCGACTTTTAGAGCTAAGACTGAATAAATAAGTCGCAAAGAAACAAATCATTCATAACGTTGCTGCGTAATCGATTGTACAACTTATGACGTTGGACCGTTCTGATGGAAACAGGATGGAGGTTCTGTAAGGACACCTGCTGGTGATCGTACGAACTGCACTAGATTAATAACAAGTACAGTTCTGTACATACAGTACTAACGACGGCCAAACCCTACAAATCCAGAAATAATGTATTCAGTAAATTGTTTTATGTTACTTGTCCTTGCCCCGTAATAATTACTGTTTTATATTTAGTACAAAATATCCTAAAATCTCCCAACAACTGCATAACGGCAACATGATTTTCATGCTTTACTTACAATGTCGTACCTAATATTGCACTGGGACTCTAGTCCAGGAGCCCCTGCCAAGCCAGGACCATGTTAACTCACCTCCTGGTGCCTTTCCTGTGCTTTTTAGGGACTTTTTCAGTCTTGCAAGGCCCATATCTTCAAATCAGCCACAGATCATTCTCCTGTCCACAATTAGGTCCTGTAACTCACACCTTCTTGGCCTATCACGTATACTGCTCACAAAAGCTGTGTATATCAGACATGGGGAATGGACTAGCACAGATGTGTTCACCAGGTCTGGTAAACTGGATAGACAGAGAAGATGTGAGAGTAGCAGCAAGCAGGTGAGAAGGACTAAAAGGGCGAGGCACCCGATCAGGACCAGGTCTGGAGCTGTAGAAACCAGTAACAAGGCACAGACCAGGAGTTCTGAATCACACATTTCCTCACGTTTGGAGCCTGCATTGCTCTTCTCGGAGTCACAAGAACTCCAAAAAACAAACAAACAACCAAAAAAAACACAGGGCACAAACAAAACAACATTATCAATACCACATACACTCACAGCCACTCTATTAGATACATCTTACTAGTGCCAGTGGGACCTCCTTTACCCTTCAGAACATCCTTAGTTTTATACGCTGCTCACAAATAATCCAAATAATCCATAAATCCCCTCGTTTCTGTGAGGTGCCGAAACATGATTTAGAGGCTTTGCTTCATATTAATACGATACGGTATCACACAGTTGCTGCAGATTTGTCGTCTGGACGTTCATGATGTGAATCTCCTGTTTCACCACATCCCAAAGATGCTCCATTTTATTGAGATGTAGTGATGAGGAGGCCGTTTGAGTAAAGTAAACTCATCGTCATGTTCAAAAAGCAGTGTGAGATGATTTGAGCTTTGCGAAGTAGGGCCTTATCCTGCTGGAAACGGCAATCAGGAGATGGTAGACTGCTCATACAGGGATATAATACTCAGTGGTGTTCAATGGATGGTCTCCTTACATTTTAATCTTCAGCAGGTCATCTTGACTATGTTTACTTGCCTAAATGCAGTGAGCTGTTGTTACATCATGGGCAGATTAGATATTAGCAGTAACAAACACTAAACAGATGACACTAATACCCACGCTAGAGTGTTTAGGGTTCATTTTAAACAATGGATGTGACAATAGCAATGCTGAACTGCTGTACATGTGGAACAGGTGAACTGGTGCTGGGGTTAATATTACAAAACGGTCTTTCTTTTGGCGCCTTGGTGCAGAACGGAACGAAATAGAAAAAACAAAAAAAAAAAAAAAAACAAAAGCAAATACTCATCGAAGGCATTTATTTTCCACATAACAATAACAATAATAATAACTCCATCTCGTTGACAGCTAACTGTAATTACACAAAAGAGGAAAATCGAATGTACATTTTGTTTTTGTCTATGCTTTTGTACAAAACGGGGAATGCGATGCTTGTGGCGATGCGGGAAAGAAAAAAAAAGCCCTTTTTACAACTTCCATTGGTGAGTGTGTCCGTGCTGCGTGTGCGGGTTCGAGTCTGTACCTGTCTCCGTCCTTGTACAGCATTGTGTGTGTGTGTGTGTGTGTGTGTGTGTGTGTGTGTGTATTTAGAGTCCAGCAATGTTAAGCAGCGTTCTGCTTTCCGCTATTGTATCGGCTGCTGCTGATTGATTTAGAAAGAATAATCAAAAACTCAAAAGGACGTGACATAAGAACGGCTCGATATAATAAAAATGGGAGCTTGATATGAACGTAATACAAAACAATAATTTCACCGTGAAAAATCAAAGGCTAAAACGAAAATAATTCAATACTTTGTAAAGCAAAGCGATACCAGATATATGCACGTTTAAGAGAGCGATCCGAGAGCAGCCGAAACTTAGCTCGGAGCGAAAGCTTCACGACGGACTGATCGAATAAAACGTAGAAATACTGACAAAGTTCAAACTGATCCCATCCCGAGATTCAACCTGCTGCACGAAAACAGGCTTTAAAGTGAATTGGATGCTGAGGAGGAGCTCGCTTCCAAAAAGTGCATAAAGCTGCAAAAATAAAAAGATCAACCGTACGAGCGCCAGCGTGAACAAAAAAAAAAAAAAAAAAGAGAGAGAGAGAGGGAGAGAGCGCCGAGGTGATTCTCCTGCTGGAAGATCTTCATCTACCGCCGAAAAATCAAAATGTTAATAAAGCCACGATTCCTCGTTTGCATTTCACACCACCAGAGCCTGAGAAAACCCAAGATATGTACGAAAAACTAACAAAACCTCGCTCCAAAGCGAAAACAGTGCCAAGAGATGAACAAGATTTCATGGTGCTTTTGACGTAACGTCACCGCGGTGATGCTCTACCTTATTTTAATTACTTAGTCAATTTTTACATCTTGTTTATATTTATTATTTAATTTTCTGTAATTAATGCGCAGGCAAAAATGTACCCAAGTTCATCCCTCACTAAGCGGAAGATGATCACCGTTACAACGTACGCCCGTCTCTCCCTCAGCCACAGCCAACTGCCCTGCTTTATTTTCAAAAAGTTGTTTGCAGTTTTTATATCCGTTACAAATTGTTACACAATTCCTGATTCAGCTTTTGTTTTGTCATAATTCTTAATTAAATGAATTACATATAATTCATCTTTTATTTCCTAGCTAGGCACAGAATGCAAATTTCGCCCATTCAAATTCCCTGATTTCGAACGATCCAAAATAAAGTGGACTCGTTTGAACAGGATTCTTCTTTTTGTGTACATTTTCTAAACGGTGTAAATATATTTGTAGCTGGCTGTTTACATTTTGCATCTCGTGACGACGATGCAGTTCTTCAGGATTGACTCGGCTCCTATATCATTGCTCTCGTACGCAGTGGTTTCATTTTTATTACCAGTCGTAAAAGCTCAACGGCAGCACGTTTTTAAAACCCGAGACAAGTTTGTTCAGTCTCTAAGAGGATGGGAATGGACACGTTTAAAAAAATTTTTTTAAAAAAGCTAAACATTCAGAAATAAGAATTAGGAAAAAAAATGCTATATGAAGGAATCAGTCAATAAATTACTCTGCCGCAAAAATCGCTTTGTTACGAAACACCACGGGAGTGATTCTGTTCAAAAAACGAACCAGCCAACTATGCTGGATAGGCACAATTCCAATGTATAGATATTTATATATGTATATAAAAAAAAGACGCTTTAACGACTACACTTGTTCTCAAATTACCCAACAACCTCTGTACAAAAACAAAACCATGGGACGGCCTTTAAAAAGAAATCATAAAAATGAGGAATATCAAGAGAATAAACACAATAAAAAAAAACAAACAAAAAAAAAACAGACTATGGCAGCAGCAGCAAACAGTGAAATAAAGAAAAATGTTAAGATTTTGTTTTTGCATACGACTGTCTCTAAACTCGGGAGGATTCGGCCGCTCAGACGGAGAACGAGCGTCTGGTCACCAGATTCCAACATGTCGAAATGATAGCATTTTTAACTCGATCGTCTCCTCGGAGCGATTGGGAGGTCCTGAACATTTTACGATTCATATCCGGATACGATAAGCAGCTTCACGGAACGTCCTGCGACTGAACAAGGAATTCTTTTTTTTTACTGAACTTTGCTTGTGTGTTCTGGAGGGAGGCTGGTGTAGGAAAAAAAAAATGGTTTGGGTTTAACTTCTATGTAACAGGAAATTAAATGATTATTATTATTATTTTTTTTGCCTGAAGGATCACGTTGCCGTTTGGAATCTCTCGCGAGGGACTGTACATGGAATATAGCTGCTGTCCTTTTTGTTAGGTCTTGTGTCACGTTGTGGTGGTTCCCGCCACGGGGTCAGACCATGGCACGGTACGGCCCCTGCATCTTGAGGAACTGGATTATGAAGGACGGCCCGCCGGCAACGATTTGCGGTGGGAGCTGGCTCAGCGGGCAGTTCTCGATGCTCATGATGGACAGCTTGCTGCACAGAGCCAGCTCGAACGGCAGTCCGTGCAGGTGGGGGTTGTCGTTCAGGTACAGCTCCTCCAGGTTCTCCAGTGTACCTGTGTCAGGTTTCACACAATAAAAACTCAAGGGATGCAAAATAAAATATCCCGAGATCGTAAGAAACATTAACATTGGTCTGGACCAGAGGTCAGAAACGAATGAAGACAACGAATAGAGCATGAACTCGGTGCACAAATTGGGACAAAGAAAAGCATGTAGCTTTGGTCTGACCGCTTCATACAAGAAGTTTTAACAGCAGAGAATGGGAATAAAGACATGCAGAACAGGTAGCAGGTGTGTGGTGAGGCAGGGCTCTGAGAAAGTCTTGGAATGAAAGTCTTGAGTGCTGAAAATGGAGATAATTAATCCCACCTAAACATCAAGGCTCATTCGAGGCCTGGCCATGTTAGATTTAATTTAATTTAATAGTTTATTTAACAGGGACAGTGTACATTAATTAACATTGCTGTAAATGCACCAGAATTAGCCTAAAGGCTATTTTTCATCCGTTGTCCCTGGACAGATCTTGAAATTGTCTACCTAAAAACAGCATGAAGATTACAATGAACAATGCAAATATAAAAAAAATAAATAAAAAAATAAATAAATAAATAAATTAAAAAAAATTTTTTTTTAAATGTAGGCATGTAGCCATGGCCCAGAGGACCTTCCGAAGTTCAAACCGAGCATCAGAATGGTTCGGGAAAGAGAAATAAATCAGTGAGGGCAGTTCTCTGGCTGATCCTGTGATTTTCTTTTTCTCCAGTCTATAATTGTATAACAAAAGTGCACCTTTACGTTAACAATCGCAAACTATTCGATATGACATTTTAAGTTAAATCAGCAATAAATGCCAGCCTGTTCATGTTTACAAGTCTGTACTCTCACCTTTTTTTAGGTACCTCTTTGTGCTGCAGCTCAGACAAGACATTCTGTCCGGCAAGTAAGACCTGACCCACACACCCATTCGACACCATTTAACACCATTTCTGTTTTTTTTCTGTTCTCACAGACACCGTCTTTATTGCATGGCTTTAAAATAAAATGCAAGGAGAATTCTGGGAGTTGTAGTAAGAATGTGCCCAGGCGTAGGGAGGTAGTGCAATAACTAGAACGTGGTCGGTCCTGATAGAAATGACGGTTCACGTCGGTCACTCCTAGTTTAGCACATGCTCGCTCGCACCCGCACAAGGTCTCAGTCACTGCTGGGATCGGGTTCGAGTGTCTAATATGGGTCTGCCCCCCCGGGAGCTGCTCTGCTCTTTTAATAAAAGAAACTGATGAGAACCGGCTTCTAATTTAGGTGCGTCGACATACTTTCCTTCCACACACCCTTTCTTCAACTTATTCTTTTCCCCCTTTAGCCTCGCATACGCACAGAAACACACACTTGGCCTTTCGGGTACGTTCATATGAAGTTCAGTCGGTCTCGAATCCTGGGCCGTGGGGAGAGCACAGGATGATATAGTTATTCTGTACTGGTGAAAAAGTGGTATTAGGAGCCGTTTTAATGCTGGCCTTATTGTTTCCTTGAGCAGGTTAAAGTGTCCGTATGATGTAGCTGTGGAGCTTGGAGCGTATTGTCTTCAGAGTGAGTTTCTTCTGTCTGTTTCTTCTGTGCTGCACGTAGTCCGATTCTGTGCCGCTTTAGTCACGATGTTCTACGTACGGTTTCATGTGCAGGTGAAATGGGAGACTGTGACCCCCTGGAACACAGCCCTTTGTTGGTATCGGAGTTTCGCTTTTCAACCAAACAGTCCGAGCAAATGGAGGCAGACATTTACCGCAAGTGGGTAGAGTGCAGGTAAGCGAACGCGTGCCCCTTTCTCAACGCTTCACTACAAGGCATCTTTACGTCGTGTCTGTTTGTCCGCAGTTGTGCGTGTGTGTGTGTGTGTGTGTGTGTGTGTGTGTGTGTGTGTGTAGGGGGGGCTTTCTGTGCACTGATTACAGCTTTGCAGAGTCATTGCCTTAGATTACAACTCCCTTATTGACCCGGGATAATCCTACACGCAGACACGCAGACGCAGGGTTAAATGAAAAGATTATCCCACTTTTTCTTTCGAGTTTTGAGTAAGACTGCTGATTTGATTACACGTGTAGCTTGCAGCTCAGCCATCTGCGCCTAAATGAGCCAAGACAAACGCGCAAGAAGAGGAGGGCGGAAATGTAAAAGCAAATCTGGTTTTCCTTTCGGGAGTTTTGTAGGATTTAAAAAGGGAAATGGGCTTTATGGATTTTCGCCTTGAGCCAGGCACAGATCAGCCGTCATTAAGTCATGGTGGACTACCGACTGATGAAGTGAGTCAGATTTAAAAAAAAAAAAAACGAAACAAAAACACGAATGGTAAAAATCCTACATTTGAAAAAAACGCTTAAATACTGCAAAAAAATGGCAGTTTATCTAAAAGCTCATTGCGGGCATTAAAAAGGAGTGAACAGACTGCGGGAGGAGACAAAAGGCAGACGCCGCCGTCCTTCTCAGCCTGCGTCGTTCATAGATTTCATGGCTAGACGGAAGTCATTTTGCCATTACAACTTTTACCCTCTTGTTTCACTGTTCCTGTTCTTGTCCTGAGTCGTGTGACGGTTGTGAAGCTGTGAATACGTTGTGCTTCTAAAGATTGGTTGTAATTGTGTAAGGGGAAAAAGAGAAAAGGCATGTCATACATCATTACCTTGCAAAAGATTTCCACGAGTTCTTTGATGGATGACGAATGGCTCTGCCAGAGACTTCTTTGTTTCCATTTTACCTCGACCTTCAGCTCTTCCCACTCGCAACAAATATTCAGTCGTTTTATAGATCTCTGAAATATACTATCCTATACTATACATGTAAATATACATTACTGGGCTGTAAGGAATAGATAGATAGATATACTGCTCACAAAAATACATTACAAAGTAAAATATACCCTCATTTTTGTTAGGTAGGTAGCTTTATAAATAAATACATGCGTAGATAGATAAATAGATCCTTTATTAGTTTAAGAATACGACTCTGGCACGACTAATGGCACGGGTTCACTGCACTAAAGTGGCTAAACCTAATTCATTGCATTTACTCTGATCATTTGAAGGTCATTTTCAAATTCCGGGGCATTGATGAGGCAGACTGGATGCTGTTTCTGCTCTCCTTATACACAACGTTCACTGCCTGCTGCAGGTTTTTGTATGAAAATCTCTCCTGTAACTATAGTGACAGCAACATAAAGAACAGAAAAGTGATTATCCATGACTGATTACACCATTATTTCAAACCCACCTGCCGTACCCGAAAAGGTAAAATATCATTCCGTAACCTTTCGTGTAGCGTTTCTGCAAAAATATTAACCTGAGCCAGGTTATTCAGAGAGGGCAGCGTGTAAACGAATCTCAAAGCTGCAGGTGAATTGAATGAAGCGTCATTAATTATGATCATCGTTCAATTTTTTCGATCATTTGCATAGTCACTGGATAGATACGGTACTGTGCAAAAGTCTCAGGTAACCGTTAGGTGGGATGTTTTCAGTATTTCTAATTCATGTCTGAATGACAGATGACTAGTATGAGTGAACCGTTGCAACACGTGCTGCCAGAAAAGGGAATGACAGTCTCGAAAGGCGTTTAAAACATGGAATCGTTTATTTATTTGTTGCTTTTTCAAGATACGAAGAGAAGAATGACTGTATTGTACAGATTAATACTGTACTAAAGCTTCCATTTTATTGATTTTTTTTAGTGGATTAACGCAGTATTGCTTTACTTCTCCACATTCATGACAGTATGTTGAACGTTAGAGCCCGTGTTTAAAAAAAAAAAAAAAAAAGCATGCTAAAAAAACAATAAAGTTAAAAAACAGGTATATCCACAATGGTGCCTGGGGTTCCTGCGATTAGATGTTAGTTTATGAAAGGGATCGTATAAGTCACAAACCAGGATATTAAAGGTTTTATTCGATTTTTATGGCTGAGTCGTACTAAAAAAACATCAATAAAATAGTAGAGATGAAAAGAACACGGCTGCCTCTGGAAACACGCCTTCTATTGATAACAAAAAGGGTGTAACAATTCCTATAGAGTATCAGCAGACTGGAAAAAAGAAAAAAGGGTTATGGGAAGCCCGGCAGTGATCAAAGCCGGACTTCTGTTTGGGATCACATGGGAGGGGAGACTCTTACATCGAGACGTTGAAAGATTTTTACACTTTGAGGTTTTCCAGGAGCGTACAGGCTCGTTTGAGTCTGAAACTCTATTGTATGACAGATTTTTATGTACCTAATGAATTTCCCGACTTCAGAAATGAGCAGAACAGTAAAGGAAAATAATGCTTTAAAATAAAGGTTTTTAAGCGACAAGCTTTACGGAAGGAAGCGATCACGCAGAGACGCCGTTCGGCTTTGAAGCATCGTTGAAGGCTGTGTGATTGCTTCATTAAAGAAACCATTAGGGGAAATGAGGGTTACACTCGTTTCTCGTTTGCACAGACTTACATAGAGCGTATCGGTTTATTTACAAATGCTCAAACCTGCTTTAATCGTGGGTGATAACACTAAATTAGGTATGATCCAAGATCACCAGCATACATGCACAACACTTATTTATTTCTCTTGTTACTTAATGCCCTGTTGCGCACCTCTGGGCGAGTGTGTGTGTGTGTGTGTGTGTGTGTGTGTGTACTGGCCTGCTTATGAGTCACTTTGGGTAATGCACCAGCCAATCGAATGAATATAAATCAGTTTGGCCGATGGCTGTGGGTATTTATAAACTCTCCCTAAGCAAGAATGCTTAAATATTAGAAGCACGATTTAATTTGATGACGAGATGAGTATTTTGGAGCAACGGGTCACGTCGTTATTCGTGCCTTCCCAGGGGAACGAGTCCATCGCAGGCTGAGCTGAACTTCCTGAATAAGTGCAAATGGTTGGAGATGTACGGAGTGGACATGCATTTTGTAAAGGTAAGAAAGGCCCGCTTGTAAACGCTTTACCATGTTTTCCAACTTTTCAGCATGCATGTGTGATATCTGTTTGCATTGTGCATGCAGGGCCGGGATGGAGGAGACTACGCTCTGGGTCTGACTCCCACTGGAATTCTGGTATTTGAACGGTCCACCAAAATCGGCCTCTTCTTTTGGTAAGGGGAGCTAGCTAGGTTAATACTTTTAGTAATTAATATCTCTTGCTTTTTAAACACAGTCACCAAGATTAATTTGGGTAATGATTATTCTCAGGCCCAAAATCACACGGCTTGACTTTAAGAAGAACAGACTGACACTGATGGTGGTGGAGGACGATGAAAAGGTCGGTCCTGCATCCCTACGCCTAACGTATGCGCGTTTGTCTGGCGCTGTTAGAAGGTGGTAATGAATGCCGTTTGTGTGTGTGTGTGTGTGTGTGTGTGCAGGGTCGTCAGCAGGAGCACACGTTTGTGTTCCAGCTATCGAGCTCGCGGGAGTGTAAGCAGCTTTGGAAGTGTGCTGTGGAGAGTCACGCCTTCTTCCGTCTCAGACAGACAACCCAGAACAAAACGAGCCGCAGCGACTTCACACGCCTCGGCTCACGCTTCCGTTTCAGGTACCTACACAACCAGTGTACACACACGGGCCACTTTATTAGGTACACCTTACTAGTAGTGGGTCGGACGCCTTTTTGCTTTGTTTCAGAATTTAATTCGACGTGGTGGGCTGGGCAGCACGGTGGGGTGGCATCACCGCCTCACAGCAAGAAGGTCCTGGGTTTGATCCCAATGTGGAGCAGCCTGGGTCCTTTATGTGTGGAGTCTGTACGTCCTCCCCGTGTCTGTGTGGGTTTATTCCGGGTACTCCGGTTTCCTCCCACAGTCCAAAGACATCAGGCATGGCCTCCCTAAATCAGTGCATTTATTATAAAGCTGAAGAGAGGGCTGTGTGTCAACAAGGCCAAAGTGAAACCAAAAAAGCCAAATTGAAAGTACAAGCATGAAGCATCTTGGTGATGAAAGCATGTAGGGCTCAATTAGTTTTTGGTGTAAGCATAAACGAGCAGGGAGGTGGGATCGGGGACGTTGTGGGCGTGTCTGGCTGTAAATCATCCCTAAAATGCAGTCGTAGACATTTGGGGCAATAATTATTACGCTCCACTTACTCAGTTATGACTGTGGTAGCCTAGCGGTTAAGGTACTGGACTATGGACCGGAAGGTGCAGGATTCAAATCCCACCTCTGCCACAGTTGGGTCCCTGAGCGAGACTCGTAACCCACAATTTGATTGGCTTGGATTGTATGATTGAGTTGAAGTCCGGACTGTGACTTGGCTGTGCATTTGCAGCGGAAGGACCGAGTATCAGGCCGCTCACTCAGGTAGAATCAGGAGAGCAAGCACATTCGAGAGACGTCCCAGCAGAAGATATCCGTCCAGAACCCAGTCACTAGGCAAAGGTAAGTCCAGACACTACAGGACATCGAGCAGAAGTGTTCCCTTCCCTTGGTGTACTTTGTGTAAAACATAATTTGAGGATAGTTTTGAGCGACAGCGTTTGAGTCTGTTCTCAATACAGTTGATTCCGGTTAATGCGATCGTTTTGGTCCTAATAACCGGCTGGTCCGATTAAACGAACATGCCCTATGTTAGAAGACGGGACGTGCTATG
>JAVSBV010000093.1:5299697-5314256 GCA_033117975.1 Parotocinclus spilosoma
GCAGTAGAGGGCTGGGGAGAAACTCGGTAGTTTTCGGGTAGTGATGCCAGAGACGAAGAGTTTCTTCACGGATATTAAATTGGAATTTTGGTCCAAATAAGTAAATGACATTACACGTATATAATAGGATTTGTTTCAGTACTTTAGGATTTGGTCCGAATAAGCTGCTGGTCCCATTAAAATACTTGATATGAAATATTTTCCAGTTAGAATATCATGACTTGGACCAAAAGGTTTACATACTATGTTTGACATGACATAATACGACTGATCCAGCCCCCACTGTCCCGACTCAGTCATGGGTCTCTGTTGGTGATAAGTATTAGATCTAAGCTACTGGCTCAGCATTAATGTCTGAGAACTGCGTCTCACTTCATGCCAGGTGATGCCCTGTGGCATAAAGTCTAGCTTCAAATAGAGTACAAGTCCATATATGTGTCTGATGGCACCTCGTAGGTCAGGTTATGCTTTGTACGTGTTCTGGGTATGCAACTTTTTTGGCTCCCCAGTCTCAGCTATCAACATTTAGGTAGGGGCTGGGTGGTGCCCTCACAAGTTCCAATTTATTGTTATAAAAATTTGGTGGGCAAATGCTTTAAATATTTAAATATTTTCTGAAAGGATTTAAATATGTCCTTTTCGCATGAATTCTAAATA
This sequence comes from Parotocinclus spilosoma, assembly GCA_033117975.1. Lineage (NCBI taxonomy): Eukaryota > Metazoa > Chordata > Actinopteri > Siluriformes > Loricariidae > Parotocinclus > Parotocinclus spilosoma. The sequence goes on from JAVSBV010000093.1 coordinate 5,300,355, forward strand.
ACTTACAGGTTTAAATTTAGTATTTGCAAGTACTATATTCTAGATCTGTAACAAGAACACGAGGACTCTTGGATGGTCATGAGGAAAGACAATAAAAAGTTCAACTTTTGTTTTGTAAAAAAAAAAAAACATTTATTAACTTGTTCACACTTAATAAAAAAACAGAAAGTGAATTTCAAAAAGCAATAAGTTAATCCGTTTTTGCCTTAGCAGGCATCACAAATAGGCAGAACTCATTAAACCAAGGCTTGTATTGCAGTGTGTTTGCTGTGCAGTCTCAGACTGAAACACACAACTGAACCTCTGATGGTTTAACATTTGCACTCTGCTGAGTTTTTCTTTTCTGTAGTTATTACAAGTGCTTTAATTCCAGTGCTTCAACTAAGAGGCATTAGGTAGCCAAGTCGTTCATGCGCAGAAGATTTCACCAGTGTAAAATGTAAGAGAAGAAATTGACTAACAAAGCCTTGGTGGAGAGCAGACCGTAGTTAAAGTGTAAACACGATCAGAAAACTATTCAAATCTAAAGCATTTCAGTCACCACTTCAATTTCTCGTAGCTGGTTAATTAATCCACCCATCAAGTGCAGCAAAGAGAACGTTTTCAGAACATTGAAATGTCTTCATGGTCTTTTTTTGATGAACAGCTCCAGTGGGCCCTAAATCCTGGTGAACCTTTGTTATTGTGTTTGCATGTTTTGTCTCACATCTCACATCCAAAAGCAGCTAACAGGTAAATCTGTGTCTAAATTCCTCCAGGTAAGACTAAGAGATGCCCTGAGCTGGAAGAGGCGTGTTCGCGGTACTTCCACTGCTCCAAGCGTGTTTGGTACGGGACATCTGCCGCCATATGACCCTCATCCAGGCAGACCAGTTACTAATAAGTAAATGAAATTGGGCATTTGGGTGGCATAGTGGCAACTCGCCCACGTACCATTGTGGAGTTCAAATCCTAGCAGTGGCTTTCAATGAGCAGGTGCTACACAGACGCAATTTGCTGTGCCACTGGGAGGGAAGGCCACGTGTGGGGATCATCCACTAGCACCCCTGCTGGGACCTGTGGCAGACTGTCTATGACCGATCTAGCCTACAGTCTGTGATTCTATAGGACCTTCTCACAACCCTGATGAGGAAAAGCATGGTTAACAAAGAAGAACTAATAATATTATACTATAAAGCAGTTATCCTGCAACCCGTTAAAAGTACAGTACTCACAGTATGGAAACGTTTTAACAGCTAAAATGTTCACGTTGTAGATATGTTTATGAATGGTAACGAACCATGCTTTCATTACAAAAAAAAGAAAAAAGTTCTAGAACCCGTGTTGCTAACACAAACGACAAGATCATCAAGCATTATTGCTCATTCTGATAACGTTCTCTGTTAGCTGGAATCGGAAGCTAGCCTTCTACCCGGTTAACGTGCTTGCTAGATACTATGCCAGCTAGTTAGCAAGTTAAATATGATTGAGTATATGGTATAAACTGGAATATATTGCACAGACGGTCACAGAAATCGTTTCAGCTACATTGTTTAATGTAACAAAAAAAAACCGCATGAAACTCAAAAGTCTGTTTCTTCCTGTTCCATCACGATGGTTTTTTGTTTGGTCCATATTTTATTCAAGTACTCTGAGAGGCTAAGGCTGGGCTGCGATGGGACCGAGTTTAATGGGCGACATGAACGAGGTAGGGAACGAGAAAACGGATGATTCGAAGCTGGTATCGATTGTGAACTTGTCGCTTTTGTGCTTGTCGTCGTCCTTTTTGTCCGTTGGAGACGCCAGCACCTCGTTCTCAAACTGCAGCAGCTGGCCCATGAAGCTGAAGTTGGGCGAGACGACAGCACGGCGCTGCCTCACGGCATCGAACGCTTCCTCCAGGCGCAGCCGCTGCGTCTTCATCAGGTACGCCATGCAAATGGTGGGTGAGCGTGAGATTCCTGCTTCACAGTGCACTAGAACCTTACCGCCCTCCCGCTTCACCTCGTCTGCAAACACAGAAAAAGTGCCTGTTTAGGGTTTTGCCTCTTCTTCTTTTCATAAATGATATTTACAGATTGACTGTATATGAGTGGGCTCATAAAGAAATAAAAATATATCAGTTTTTAATTTCTAAATCATGAAATATACGCTGCTTTTTAAATCTGCACTTAAATATGAGAAATTCATGCAAGTTATAATTGATTACAGGTATTAACTTAATAATATAAAAGCATACCATGATGGGACATTAGCACACATTCCACAGCTCTACCAGCAGATTTGACAGAACAGTGAACTCATGAGAAGCGAGATATCCGCTGGTGGAACGGTGGAACCTCATGTAATTTGGCTCTCTGACTTCGTGAGAACACATTTTTGGCAGAGAACACCTTGCACTTTAAGCCTTAATTAGAACGTCTACTAGGGGTGTAACGATGCAAAAAATTGTGGCATCTTGGAGATGTAACGCAGTTTTTCAACACCAGAGGACGAAATCACACGTCGTGCCCCCATAGGCATTTAGCAGACTAAAGGTTATTTTAAATAAGACCAGACTTTTTTAATTACTTGTTCCTCGGATGTTCCTACTTAAGAATCTACTGAGGAGGGAAGGAAAAAAATTAAATATAAATCTTTATTTTTCAGCACTTTTCAATTTCTCGAGGACTATGTGGAATCAATAGAAGAAAGGAGGAAGAAATCAAAATAAAATAACATTTATTTAACCTACAATTAAATTAAATTGAATCTGGAAAAAAATGTATGTACAGAACAATACCGTTGGCTCTCCGCCAGAGGGCGGAAAAAGCTGAAAAATAAATATATATTTTTAAAATTTCAACCTTTAGTACTGTGGCAGATCTGAGAAATACCCCCCCAAAATTTTTTTTTTTGTAAAATTCAGATATGATCGTCAGCGGATCTGCGAAACAAGCAATAAAAAAAGTCTGGCCTAATGTATACAAGAAAAGTATAATTATTCTGAGCTATTATTATTCAGAAATAAAAATGACTGTTTTCACCAGGTTCATTAAGTTGCGATGAAGCTACACCTCTACTTTCTATATAAAAATAAAGTACCCAAAGCATCCATAAACAACCTTAGAAGGATTTAAAAAAAACCCAACCTTCTACAGCCTTCTAAAAGGGATTTCTAAGCTCAGAAACAATAAATATTTTCTAGTTCTCGTGAGCACAACCAGACTTTTTAATTTATATATAAACTTTGCGTTTGAATGACATGCACACTTTACAGTGGCTTCTGCTTAATTTGAGTCATACAAGGCAGGAGTCCAAACAAAACTTGCTCTGGTGATTCATCTGCATCTGATGTGACTGTCATGATGACCATCACACAGTCACACAGTCACTCACACACACAGTCACAGTCACACAGTCACACACACAAACCACCATCTTCAAAAATATTTACAACCTATTTTATGTACATGAATGTAAATCCTTTTCCAACGTGCCATTTTATGTGCGTTATTGTAGAGTTTAAGTAACTTAACAAAACAAGTCCAGGGTGAGAAATCCTTTCTAGGTAAATAAATGGTAAAATATATCAAAAACCTAAACATATACATCTTGTGTTCATTTTCTAACCCTGCCTTTAATGCCTTTTAATTTGGAACCCTGCTGAAGTTTCCAGGACACCCTTAAGGTTTAATGTCGTGTTATATGTTTCTTAAGGAAAGAACATGACGTGGGTTTTTATTGAGGGTAAACATGTACAGTTGTTCCTAAGTTGACCTGTATAATCAGTTTATCTTCAGGCTGTTTCGGTCGATCTTGGTTGAGGCGAGGCCACTACAGTTGTTGCTCAACTATAAATAGTCCAGTAAACACCTTTATTTAGTTTGTGGACGTGACTCACACCCACGCGGGTCATCCCGTTACAGCACTGAGGTACGTAACAATAGCCGACGGCTACTGATCATGCGTCCACCACACCTGTAACACACCCGAACTATGCACTGACACACCGATCACACCCAACATCGTCAGGTTCCTTTGATGACTCAAAGTTGCAGGGATTTTTCTTTTTTTTCTGCCTCCGGCTTGCACAAGCTTATTTTAGTTTCAGTGTGAACCACAGGAAGGTTTAATTTTAAATATCCACAGCTCCTGTCTTTCTCAAATCACAAGGGTTTTATGTCAAAGCAGACATTCGGGTGAACCTTATGAACAGTCCAATGCTGCCTTATAGGCAAGATACAACGAGGGCACAAAGTTTTAACCAAATATGCTGCCTACAATAGGCAATGGAATGCAGGGAGGGCATTAAATCCAACCTGTATAGGCCTGAAACCAGCACTCACTCACCGATGAAGTCGATGGCTTCCTGGAAGTGAGAACCGATGTCAGCGGTGTGACTGTCCTCCACAGCGATGCGTTTGTACCTCTGAAGCCCCCCGTTGCCCTGTAGGTCCCGCCGTGATACATTCAGCAGCGCCGTGATCTGCAACTCCCTCAGGCAGTCGTGGCGGCGGGCGTGGTGTGCGCTGCCCAGGTACAGGAAGGGCAATAGTTCCACTGGGCCATCCTGCTTTCAGACAGATACAAAAAAAAAGATTTCATATATATTGCGTGCTGTATTTGAATATATGAAGAGATTATTCACGTAAATCAATTAGACCACACTGTCCAGGAATGTGATTTAAAAGAAAAAAAGCAAACTGCTTCCTAAGAAATTGATTAATTTGCAGAACCACATGATATTCTCAGTCAAATAAAACCGTCCAATAAAGTGATTCAAACAACAAGTATAATTAAATTGGTCAGCATGGCATGACTCATACATCAAGTAGGCCAGTTTCCTGATATAAAGGACTCATTTAGATCAAATTATAAGCCGACCCAGGTCAATTAATTCAATCACAGTGAATAATTTAATTAAAGTAAACCTTTCCATGAAACAGCATTGGAACTTCATTTGACTTCATTTTAGTTATTCAGTATATTGTTTAAAAGAGAATCGTTTTGACAAAACTGTCCTGTGAAGAGATCTAAAAGAATCAGTTCGATTAAATGAGCCCATAAAGTAATTCAAGAGAATTAAGTCAACACGCTAATATATATATATATATATATATACATAGCGGATATATTATCATTATTATAATGTGGATCAAAGAACCAATTAAGTTGATTTAACAATTCACTCAAGTGACTCAACAGAATTAGTTCAGTGGCTCATGTACAATTGATCCAAAGAATGAGTTTGATCAATAAAATGAATCAATTCAATCAAACTCACAGACAATAAGAACGATGACAGTTACAAAATCACAGTCCGGATTTGATTAATAACCAGTTCGGACCAAAGGTCAAGGATAAAAAGGTGGTCTTTGAAATCTGACGGCTCAGGACGCGCACAGTGACCCACAGTGGTGTTCGTGTTCGACCAAAGAGGCGCTAATTAGGATTGGACATTTTAGAATTACCTGGTGATAATCCGGATCCTGCCGGACCTCCTTGCTGAAGTTTCTCTCTGCTTCTGATGAGCTAAGCTCGGACTTGGCCTCGTTACACAGGTCTGGGTGATGTGCGTGGAAGCTCTCATAACCTCCTACAAAGAGAAAAACATTCATGGAATTAAAGAAACCTTAATAAGAAAAAACTACATTCAGTATAAGCCCATAACTAAAACTTCAAATAAAAGCATTAAAGAGAATATTAGCTATAAAAAGGGCATTATATGTAAAGACTGATGGGTGAGGAATGTGCATAGATTAGATTCCATAAAATTACTATTAAATACATAAATCATGTTTATTGGGAATCTGTTTGACGGACCAGACACCATTCAAATAACACACTGGACTTAAGTTAGTTAAAAAAAAAAACTTAATTGGCCCTTGCTTCATGCATAAAACTAATGTGATTTCTAAAATAAATAGAACTGAAGTTTATCACGTGATACAGGTGATTGATTTAATTGGAATCAGAATCACAAATTAGAAGTAAACTATGTCCTGGGCCTTATGACCGAGTTTGAATAATTCGATTTAAGCTTGTGTTGAAAATAATCTTGGTTGAATTCACATGTAAACTGCTTAAATAGAGGCACTTGAAAACATACTTGTCTAAAATTGCGTTTCCAAATTGATAGTTTTAACTTTATAAGCTATTAAGCTATTAAGGTTAATTATTTCTTTTTGATTCTTTATTTATTTCTAAATGTATTCTATATTTATTTCTTATTTGTTTCTGTTGTGTACTTTGTTTGATTATGTTTTTGTTTGAATTGTAAAGTGTCCTTGGGTGTCATGAAAGTCGCTTATAAATAAAATTGTATTATTATTATTATTATTATTATTATTATTATTATTAAATCCAGATATGATTCGGATATTGTGACACATGAAACGATAACCGTTTCACACCGGAGATTAAAACTATTTTCACTGAATGCATGAAGTAAACAGATACATTTGCTCCAGAATGAAATGAAACACTATAAACACATTTTAAAAAATCGTAATATTATCAGGATCAGAATCCGCGCTCACCCTTCAGGAAACAGATATGGGCGCACCCGACCCGGTGCGCGAGGCTGCGGATGGCGAGGCGCGCGACACTGTCCTTTTTGAGCGCTTGGAGGCGCCGCGTGCTCTGGTCCAACACCACCACCGCGCTCACCCGGCCCTCCTGCAGCCGGTACAGCGCGCACTCATCCGGGATGACGGAGCGCAGCGGCACGGGCCCTCCGCGCGCTCGCCGCACCACCATCCTATTCAAGTTCACGTTTAGCGAGCCCCTGATGTTGGAGCGCGTGAACGGTAGGTAGGGTCGGCAATCCAGGATCAGACAGGTGCTGCCGTCCTCGCGCAGGATTCTCCTCAGCCGCGCGCTGTCTATACTCCACACCTTCATCTCTGATTCTTAACGATTAAATACAGAGTACAGAGTCCTGAGATAGAAGATCCGGATGGGAATTTGGACTTGTGGACTGATTTTGGACTCGCTGCTGCAGCGCCCACATCTCCTCTGAGGGGATTCCGCGGGATTTCCTTTTATATAAACGGGAACCTCCGGTTTGCAACGTCACTGACCATATATGGACACCGACAATAGAACAGCTGATTCGGCCCAACCCACAGCGCTCTAGCTCCGCCCCTGCGTTCCACATAATGCTGCAAATTCGCAGCCTTGGGCTCTTCTATTAATGCACTTAAATAAAAAGATAAATTGGATTAGATTAGATAAATTAATAGATTATATAATTTTTGTGGGCAGTATAGATAGATAGATATATAAACAGATGGTATAGACTGATACAGACAGATAGATTGGTTAATATATATATATATATATATACAGGGGTTGGACGATGAAACAGAAACACCTGCCATTTTAGTGTGGGAGGTTTCATGGCTAAGTTGGACCAGCCTGGTGGCCAATCTTCATTAATTGCAAGGTTTGAAGGTTTAATTAGCAGGGTAAGAGCACCGTTTTGCTTAAAATTTTGCAATGCACACAGCATTATGGGTGACATAGCAGAGTTCAAAGAGGACAAGTTGTTGTTGGACGTCTTGCTGGAGAATCTGTGACCAAGACAGCAAGTCTTTGTGATGTATCAAGAGCCACGGTATCCAGGGTAATGTTAGCATAGCACCAAGAACGACCAACCACATCCAACAGGATTAACTGTGGACGTAAGAGGAAGCTGTCTGAAAGGGATGTTCGGGTGCTAACCCGGATTGTATCCAAAAAACATAAAACCACGGCTACCCAAATCATGGCAGAATTAAATGTGCACCTCAACTCTCCTGTTTCCACCAGAACTGTCCGTCTGGATCCACAGGGGGCGATAAACACGACCGGGCTGCTATAGCCAAAGCTTTATCTAAAACCAGGTGTTTCAGTTTCATTGTTTAACCCCTGTAGTTGTGTTAGAACAAAAATACAGATGTTCAGAAGAGGTCTCAGTCTTTTTTAAAACATGACAGGTTTGGCTTTAAAGCTGAGACTCTTTGATTTCAACCCCAGCGTGATGTAAGAAGTGACAAAACCTGACAGCTCGTTCAAATTGCCATATCCTGTTACCATTCCACTAACCCAGTGATTACAGCCCTTGTAGCTGTAAGGCTATTCCTGATGGATTTGGGCATGTCGAGTCAAACAATCAAGAAAATGGCCTGGGTTAAAGGGGTTAAGGAAATCAGTCCTGCTTATTAGGGTTCTGTGTGAGTTGGAGTCACGTGTGCTGAGAACAGAATTAAGGAATTAGCTTTACTGAGAGAGATCAGTCAGATGCCTTCATCAAAATCCTGCTCCTCGCACACCTGAGCTCACACTCATCCCGTCCTCGGCATCTGTTAAGTCTCACTCCAGCTGGCTGCCCGCCCTGATTTAGACGCACCCCTGCTCGACTTACGAGCTCACGCTCGCCCTCTGGCGCTTCGGAATCCCTCCGTGCCACGCGATTTGGGAGACGTCCTAAATCAGAGCGTTATTGTGCTATTTGCATGTTTGCCCCGTTTTGGCGCTTCGACGGCGTTTCGTGATTAGTTCGCGCGTTGCTCCCACTCTGGACGTAACACAACGGCGTTCCTTTTTTTCCTTTTAGATTTCCTGTGCTCGGGAGCCTTTTGGCTCAGCCATTTCCCCCTTTAATTTTTTCTATATTATTTCCCCATTATTATTCTACATCGTGGGATGCCGTCACTCCCACATACCGTAACACTGCCAAATGTGAATCCATGCAGTGTACCGCCGTCCATTTAGAACCAAATGACTGTCATCCGAATCCAGCGTAGTTTTTGTATGTATACAATTATCCTCTATGTAATTCCACCATGCAGTGTAGCAATTCAGGGTGGATCATCTTGCTTCTGGGTCCATCAGTGGATCCCAGTCAGTACTGAATTCAAAATGGCACCCACTCATGCAGCAATAAAGGTTTTAAACCAAGAACTCGAGACCCTTAACCCGTGCTAACCTTTGCTCAGGCTTGGATTGAATTTTGCTCTGAATCTTTTTAGGTATTTATATGAAAATATCTATATGTGTATACATACATTGTTTTTGCCTGTTTTTCCTTGTTTGTTTGTTTATTTGTTTGTGTGTTCTCTATTTGTATGCCCTTAGTTTCCCCCCTTGCACCTCTTCCTGCATTTCACTCCCCAGTCCCTCCAACACTGAACCCCCCCAAACCTGTCTGCATGAAAAAAGTAACTATGATTGTACAGTGATTGTTGTAAATAAATAGATAAATAATAAAGAGTGAATAGTTCTCCAAAGAGGGGGGTGGTGGCAGGCCAAAAAAAGGGAAAAAGGGGGGGGGATTTGGCTCTGAATAAAAGTAGTGACTCAGTGGTTAAACCTTAGACTGCTAATAACTGTGAGTTCAAACCCAGGCTATGCCAAGCTGCTATTGTCAAGCCTTTGGATGAGGGCATCTGCCAACTGTCATCAGTAAGCCCATTATACAGATGGGGTGGCTCGGTGGTTAAGTCTTCTTATTTACGAGGACTTCTATTTACGAGGCTCTGATTTCATTTCCACCAAGCTGCCACTACTGGAACTTAAATAAGACCCTTGACTCTCACCTACTGGAATGAAACACAAGTCGCTGTTGATATGGGTGTCTGCTAAATGCTGTACATGTAAATATCCCCCAGCTCTCAAGAAAATTTAGGGTCAGTGGTTGCTCTGTGGTTAAGACCCTGATCTCCCAAAGTGCTACTTTTGGGGATTCGAGCAATTCCCTAAATTAACCCTAAACTCCTAACACTGTAAGCATGGAAAAAAAATCTCATACACTTCCAAAATCATTCTGGGATCAAAATCAACAAATGAGATTTGTTGCAGACGTTTCAAAAATATAAACAAAAACATCGCCGTTAACCCAGCAGGACACTTTTGGGTGGCTTCAAAACGGCTTGCGTGAAAAAGAAATGACTCCGAAGCAGACAATAATTCCATTTACTCCTTCAGCATTTCACTCATTCGTCCTCTTTAATGCGGTATTATGGTGCAGATTGCCTTACACTGTAACGGTGCCACTGTGGAATTAACTGTGCCAGATATAATTTGAGGCCGGGGTGTGCATGTGTGTGTGTGTGTGTGTGTGGTGCCTAAAAGCAGGGCTGCTGAAGAAAGTGGATAGAAAGAGCTCTGTTTCCTCTCCAGATCTCTGATTTACGGCAGCAGAGACTGAATTTAAACACTGGCTACTGTCTCATAAGCGCTGACATTATACCAGGGCTGTAAATATGCTGAACTGTGCAGGGGGGGTGGAGGGGTGGGGGCTGTAAGAACGCTGCTCTGGCATGTAAAGTAAGAAACGGTTTTATGGGGCGATACACTGCAGTCATGATGACTTGATTGAGCCGTATCGCTTAGCTCTGTTCACTAATAAGAGTGGACTCTTTGTTCAATAGCTTTGCCAGGTCTTGTTTGTCTTTAGCTTTTACATTTCCAGCATTTAGCAGACGTCCTTATCCAGAGCGACTTACAACTCATACAGTCTTACAATCCAAGCAATGGTGGGTAAAGAGCCTTGCTTAAGGACCCAACTATGGCAGTTTGGCAGAGGTGGGATTTGAACCCTGGACCATCGAGCCCAGAGTCCAGTACCTTAACCGCTAGGCTACCCCAATCAGTCCCAATCATAAATCATTATGTTACAATGTATTTCAAATATTTATGATTTATGAAATAAGATGTGCCTTTGGTGGGTCTGTGGTAGCCCTGGTGGATGACACACTGGACTTTGGACCAGAAGCTTCAGGGTTCAAACCCCACCTTTTCTAAGCTGCCACTGGTGGGTTCTTGAGAAAGGCCCTTAACACACAATTGCTTGGACTAGTCGCACTGCTGAATGTTGTACATGTCAAATGTAATGTGCTATTATGAAAAATGACTTTTCTTCAACTAACTGCAGTTTCATGGGAGGATATAATAATCCCTATGCTATGGCTATGCTCTGTCCGCTCACTATCGGCCCATGAGCAAGCCCCTTAACCCACAAAAGACTGGACTGCTTTAAGACTGTATTGGCTGTCAGGCATTTCTTAAATGTATTAAAACATTTATTTGACTTAATAGAACCTTTTAATAGTTTACCATATCTGTATATTCTGAGATTCAGCTAATGGTAATCAAAAACACCTTTTTAGAACAACTTTATCCAGATTTAGACTGGGATTATTTTCTTAGGAATTAGCAATTTCGTCCGTTTTTAAAAGCATACCATGCCCTGCTGAATACACACAGTGACAGATCGATAGATTAGGCAGACAGACAGACAGACTGACAGATAGATAAATACTTTATTCATCCTGGAGGAAATTAAAGAAAGGCCATGCTGCGTATAATCAAGAAATTCAACTAGTCTGTACGTCACAGGATGTTGCAATAAAAACACGACACCACAAAAACACAACATGCACTAGAAAATATGAACTGGCCATGTTTCTCTATTGCACAGTCACTGTACGGCATTCTGTCCATCCCCAGTGTTGTGAGTGTTTTTCCTCATGTGTAACCAATGCAAACTAGAAACCTCACCTCCATAGTGGAAGAGGCCAAACCCAGTATCCCAGAATCCATTTGTGTTCCCTCTGGATGAGAATAGTTCTGCCCATCCATGACAGAAGAAGCTGAGAGGGAAGGCATCGGGTCAGAGTCAGGAACCTGCTGACTGACGTTTGTGTCTTATGCGACCCATGTCCTATACATAGAAACATAAAGCACATGGTCAGACAGAAAAAGAAGCACTGGTTTTATTGGATTGGATCAGGACTGGTAATGTGCGCTTGGGTGTGGTGGGTTATAAGGGCTATAAAGTCTTTGGTTTGGTTTATATGCTGAGATTAAGCTAGTGGTTTTAAAACTGTATTCAGGTTGAGGAAAATGTGAACAGCATGAACAGTTACCAAAATAGAATTGAATAGTTTGTTGATTAAAATATGTATTACACTATGGAATAACAGCTTTCATCCAAAAGCACGACATTGTTACAGACATGACGAGCCAAAAATAAGAATCCGAATCTACAAAGAGGACAAGGCAAGGAGTTTGTGCTGTTATACATGATATACGAACGCAATAACTTATGGCTAAAGAACAGAAGAGCAGTATGAAGAAGTACAAACATGACCAACCCCAGCAGAACAACCTTAGAGAGATCCATTTTAATACAGTGTTCTCTCGTTTATCGTGGGGGATACATTCTAGGACCACGTGCGATAAACGAAAATCCGCGTTTCCTTATAATGTGTGCAGCATGTGGTTTGGCATTGTCTTGTTAAAAAATGCATTGACATCCCAGGAAAAGATGCTGTCTAGAAGACGACTTATGTTGCTTAAGTGTTAATAACCAAGGACACTGATACAACAGACCCTGGCTTTTGGACTGTTGCTGATAACGGTCTGGTCGATCCTTTTTGTCTTTGGTCCGGAACACACAGCTGCCATTTTGTCCAAAAAAAGAGGTGAAATATGAATTCATTTGACCACAATACACGGATCCATCGACACGTTTGATTGTCCATCCTAGTTGCCTTCAAGCCCAGAGATGTTGACATGGATATGGTTTACATAAGACTTCTTTTTCACAGTCAAGTTTTTTTGTGAACGTAATGTATTGTAGCGTAATCCCCTGCCCATGTGCCACCTTTTTTTGGAACGTCTTGCAGGTACTGAAATACAGGTATGAATGTTTCTTAACAAATTAAACGACATCGACCAGAAAAAATATGGCAAAATAAGTCTGCTGTTTAGTTACTAGAGGTGCTCTGGTAACAGCATGTGCCCCATGTGCCCTCCAAAATCTTTTCCAGATGCTCCAAGCATTAGTGCTTTTGCCTGACACTTCCCAGATGCTGCTTTGAGTAACACATCACACTAACCAGGTGTCCATCTTTCTCAGGCCCATCTTGCAGGGCAATCAATAGGGGACTGATCATTATTGGGCTCCAGAATGACCTCTTCCTGTAAAGCCCCATCATCATTACAGGAAAACCTATTGAGCAAATACAGTAAGACCCAGAATTATGGCCACCCATGAGAAGGCTGCAGTAAAGAGCAGAACAAAACAAGCCGCTACGTCCAAACACAGGGGAGAAAAAGCAGATATCAAATATCCAAAGTGTTCTCTAAATTCATTCATAACTTGATAATGAACAATTATGGAGTTTATGGAACAAATGCCTGATTTATTTTGAAAGATAGAGGGACTGCATTGCAGAGGCCTCTGATCACATTATGGGCATCAACATAGGCAATAATAATTTTAATTCTCCAACAGAAAGAGAGAAAACTACACTCAATGTCCAGTTTATTAGATATACTTAGTCAGTATCAGGATGGACCCCCTTTGACTTCAGAACTGCCTTAATTCTTTATGGCATAGATTAGCTGCACATCCATTATGCAAATCAGTCGATTCACCACATCCCTCAGGTGGGCGTGAGATCTGGGATAAAGGATGCCAAAGTGTGCCAAGAAAACATCCTCCCACACCATCACACCACCAGCAACCTGAACCATTGATACCAGGCAGGATGGAGCCATGCATTCATGTTGTTTATACCAAATACTGACATCAAATACCTGCCATCTGAATGTTACAGAAGAAATCAAGACTCATCAAAGCAGGAAACGAATAAGTCTAGGTGAATTCCAAGTTTTTAGTTGACAGGAGCAACACAAGGTGTGTTCTTCTGCTGCTGTAGCCCATCTGCTTTAAGGTCTGACGTGTTATTTATTCAGACAAGCTTTTCTGCATTTGTCAGTTGTAACAAGCGTTTTTTTTAAGTTACTGTTGCCTTTTAATCAGCTCAAGCAAGTGTACCTAATGAAGTGGCCGTTTGTTGTATAACTTTAACGTTAATTATCTAAATCTGAGGTGGTATCGTGCCAGCTGCCTCGGATTTGTGGGTTTGTTGTGAACGAGCATGTAAA
>JAVSBV010000093.1:5335500-5346648 GCA_033117975.1 Parotocinclus spilosoma
TTTTTTCACATGGTCATAATGGGGTATTTTGTGTAGAATTTTGAGGAAAAATATTAATTTAATACAATTTGGAATAAAGCTGTAACGTAACAAATTGTGGAAAAAGTAAAGCGCTGTGAATACTTTCCAGATGCACTGTATATAGAGCAATAAATGGACTACAGTCTGTAACTGAGGAACTACATAATTCAGTGACCACTATGTGTACTATTTGGTAGATCACTTGTTACAATCAGTGCTCACCTTGTATCCATTATCTTCTTTCCTGTTGTGAGAGGCAGTGATCATTACACCCGCAGCAGTTCCAAACTTCCTTACAGCATAGGGCTGAGGGACAACAAACTATTCTATTAAACTGATCTGCTCAGAAGGCTATGCATAAAAGTGAGTTCATTCACTGTCTTACCACAAATGGGGTAGGAACATATGTCGAAAAGAGGTAAACAGGAACATCTTTGCAAAGCATGACTGCTGCAGTTAACCTCGCAAGCCTACATACAAAAAAATAGAAAATTACTTGTGTGTGTATACACACACACACACACACACAGGGTATGGAGAGTATTCAGACCCCTTTAAATGTTTCACTCTTTGCTTCATTACAGCCATCTAAAGAATATAAATATGAAGCACCTGATCTATCTGTGATAATGTTTTTTTCATTTTTTCAAAAAAAAAATGTCTTCTTGTAGTTGTGATGGGTTCACATTCTATTAGGATATGTTTTATGGTTAGTGGGATCTTGCAGCAAATACATGATGGTGAGTTTTCTGACTTGAGCAGGTGCCGGTGAGTGAAAGCTGAATGTCCTACTCAAGATTTTGTTATAATTGATTGGTCTCGAAGGTTTAGGGAGTTACAGAGAAGTACCCTGCAGAGGCAAACTTTCTTGCCAATAACTGCATTATTGCCGCTTGACATCTGTTGTATGCAGGTAGTAGCAAAATGCATCTATGTTATTCTGTGTAATTTAACATACGCTGACTTACGCTTGTCAATTTTTTTTTCCAGTTATAAGTAGCCATTTATTATGAAGGATAAGCAGTATGAATAGAAGAAAGAACTATTAAAATACCTCACGCATTATAGCTGGAATACCAGTAATGAAAGTTTTACCAGTGGCGTTGACTGCCCTCTAAAAGTGGAGTACTCACTGGTCACTAGTGAGTTCAATTATTGATCAATTTGTTTCTCTTACATTTCCAAATGTTTTTCTAAAATTCTCTAACAAGTCTTTTAGTATTAAAAAAAATGTAAATGTCAAGGAATCGTACATAAAACCCAGTGAAAATGTTTCTGTAACTGTGTACCTTTCACTGGTGCAGCTACTGGACTCCTGTCCTCGTGTGTCATAGCCAACCACCAAGCCTTGGCTACCCAGATCATGGACACATTTAGCCAAGTATACATACAACCCCTATAAAAATGTGAACGAGAAGTTTGCTGACATACATTTACAATCTATTTTACATAACACCAAACTCTCGAATACTAAAAACAAACTTCCATATATTGAATTTCTAAAAAATGAAAGTAACCCTTCAATGATACAAATGGTCAACAAAATTCTCCAACAACTGCAAAATTAGACATATAATATTGTACATATTAATTTAAATATGAATGATAAAAAAAAATGAATATTTTTACTATTATTGTTATTTTTTGTTAATAAGGGTACACCACTTCTACTGGGAACAAACTAAGGCAGGACTGGGTAAAAGTCTATCTCACAGGGCTGGGGTATGATACACTGAGCATCCCCTTCTCACTAACTAAACATTTTAACAAACCATTAAACTCCCCAGATAAAATTTTTATGCTTTCAAAATAATGGGCAATATCATTTTATTAAGATATTAAGAATTTTTTTTAAGAACAATACAAACGTCAAATCCGCCTGCATTTGATTTCAAACCTGTGTTGACTGGATGACAGTGAGATCATTGACTCTGGAAAATCCAGCTCCCATTGCTGCTCTTAATCCTGCAGTTCCAAATGTCATTCGAGAACATAGCCTCCATCTTAGGTCCTCCACACGCCCTTCTTGCATCAGGTTTTTAATCTGGGCCAGTGTCGCTGCATTCTAACACACACAGACACACACACAGACACACACACACACACAGACAGGGAGAGACACACACAGACAGAGAGACACACACAGACAGAGAGACACACACACAGACAGAGAGACACACACACACACACAGACAGAGAGACACACACACAGACAGAGAGACACACACACAGACAGAGAGACACACACACAGACAGACACACACAGACAGACACACACAGACAGACACACACAGACAGAGACCTACACATACATACAGTGTTTAGTGCTGAGCAGTATGGCAGTGCGTGTGACTCACCCTGGCATGTCTTGCCAGCCTGGCAGTGGGTCATGTGATTGAGGACGTTCTTCATGGTCCTGCAGTGGGGCAGGGCGCATGCTCGTACCTCTCCGTTGGCCTGCTCGCGCCGCTGGCACTTGTGCGCATGGAGCAGCAGGACCAGCTGCTGCTGGATCAGCTTCCGCTTCTCCGGGTCCGCAGTGGGGCCCGTGGGCACACCCTGACCCCCTGTCATGCCCACTGCCACCTGCTGCTGTGCCTGGGGCTGCACAGGAAAAACGCATTATTGGTGATGCAGCAGAACGCAGCTAACGTCTCAGAGCGATATGAGGAAGTCAATTATCTATCAAATAAGAGAAATTACAGGTCTGAACATCATACTAACACAGAACACGTTCGCTAATTTGCCTTTCTTATCAGCGTCGTAACATGCACGTAATAATTCGATCACAACAAGATTTCAGCAGAGATCTGAACATTTAATTGGTCATGTAAACAGCACACTCCGATCTAGAAAACAAAGATATCAGATCGAAAGAGCTGGAAGGATTTCTCAGCACATGCATGCATTTGTATACTCTGGGTTTTCACTTATTTTTTTCCTGCACACGACTAGGATAATTATTGCTACAGTGAGATCTGTCGGCTATTAGACGTAAAATTTAACTTTTCTGCAGTCAACAAATGATTAAAGCTGAATTTCTATTCACATCAGGAGAACGGTTACACAGATATTCATCTAGGCCAACTGTCAGGAACCAATGAATCAACGGCACGTCTTTGGAATGTGGATCCAAACAAACGTGCTGATCGCTCATGCCACAGTGCCGCCTGGCATAAACTCATCTAAACTGACGCGAGACTCTAATGTCCCACCAAAACTCACATGGTGCCCCACACTACTGGATGTTTGCATGAGGTGAGACTTGTGCTGCTGATCTTGTGAACATATAAAACTCACCATGTTGGGTACGTTCGCTACTGTGCCCAAGCTGTTTGGTAACGCCCCTTTACTTTGCAGCTGGGCGTTCACGCCCACTCCTGCCAACTGCTGCCCGCCTGCCTGGTACTGACCAAATGGACTGCCAGCCCCGGCCATTCCCATCTGCACACACACACGCACACGCACACGCACACACGCGCGCTTAATAAGAACACCGCACTGCAGGAAAACTGCGCGCATTTGATCATGTGACCAGCCATGGCACAGTACAAATTAACAGACTGTACAACTCGACTAACCTGTACGTCCACATTATTGCATCATTGTATTAATTTAGCATTGAATTCCCATCAAACAACAAATCTCTTTATCAAAACCATTCCTGGACAGTAACATGCAATACAGCTGTTTTATAAAGATGAAATAAATAGAACATTTAGTCAAGAACTAAAAAGCCTAAACAAATGTTA
The DNA here is from genome assembly GCA_033117975.1 of Parotocinclus spilosoma. NCBI lineage: Eukaryota > Metazoa > Chordata > Actinopteri > Siluriformes > Loricariidae > Parotocinclus > Parotocinclus spilosoma. The sequence goes on from JAVSBV010000093.1 coordinate 5,339,274, forward strand.
TAACTCTTCATTTAAGAAAGTCAAGGCATAAATAAAATGTGATAAACTGTGGTAGAGAAAATATTCTAAATGAATCCCCTTTTCATTCATACACTAAGGGACACTTTAGAGACACCAATTAACCTAACGTGCATGTCTTTGGACTGTGGGAGGAAACCGGAGTGCCCGGAGTAAACCCACGCAGTGTGAGTGTGCCCTACGATGGATTGGCGCCCCATCTGGGGTTGTTCCTGCCCTTGCGCTCCGGGGTTGCCGGGTGGGCACCGGCTGGACCGCGACCCCAAGTGGAATAAGCGGAAAAGATAATGAATGAATGAATGAATGAATAATCCCCTTTACACTCCATATAAAAGATGCAACAAAATAGAATAATAATAATTAGGTAAAATGTGATTAAGACAAATAACTTGCTCGATTTGGTTGATTTGTGTGCAATGTGTTAATAGAACAATGTAACTAAGGCAATATTTACACAATAGTCACAAAAGTGTGTTTTTTTTTCCTTTATCAGGATTATAGCCTTTAAAACAGTGATTAAAATCTCTTAAATCATCACATTGCACGTATATGCATATCTGCTTTTTATGAAACGACAAAGAGCTAACATGATAAGAGAAATAAGATTGTGAGGATACTTATACTTATTTTAAAGAACAAACTTAACACATCAGCTTGTGTGTGCTTATATTTAAAACAAAGATTTGTACAGGATTTGTACTTTGAAAGAAAAAATACAAACAAAAAACACAATGATTTTCCTTTATAGTTAAACTACTTTTACGCTAAAATTAGGGTTCGGAGGGATGGAGCAGAAGGTCCAGGGTTCAAATCCCACTTCTGCCACAGTTGGGTCCCTGAGCACAATGGCTTGGACTGTAAGACTGTATTAATTGTAAGTCGATCTGAATAAGAACGTCTGCTAAATGCTAAAAAATAAAAATGTAAAATGTAAATATACACAGTCATACCGGAGCACCAAATACACACTTTGGATACAACACAATGCATTTTTATTCTATTATATTTCAATTAACACAGAAACACGACTGTGATGACCAAAACAATACCTTGTACTTGTTTTTTTTAGTACTTTTACAAGCAGTGTGTTTAAGCTGTTGTTTTGTGTGCTTGTGGATGCAGATTTTAGAACGCGATGAATCGTGAATGGGGGGACGTCTGGGACACAGCCCCCCCAAAGTACAGGCGTATTTGGCATTTTTAATTCCACAGCGCTCTACAACAAATTCTCTCTTACATATTGTTACCCTCTACCTCTCTACCTCCAGCGCCCACTACCCTGAACTTTTAGTGGTTTTTATTCAGTGGTTTGGTATGAGGTATTAGTTTTGCTGGGTGCTTCTTATTCTTTTTGTTTTTGAGCCATGCACTGTTCGTATTCAGTATGCTTTAATGGGTCTAAAGAGACTGGCTCCATTACCGTGGATCCCACTTAACATCATTTCTGACTTCTTGTTTTTTTGTTTGGTGTCACCTCCTCTAAGTCCAAAACGTATCCATAAAAAGCACACAGCATTTTCTCTTTAGTACATAAGTGATCAGTGTTTGGGTGCTCCATGTTGCTGACTGGACAGGTGCAGTCACATAAGAAGAATCTTTTTTTTTTTTTTTTTAGGTAATAAACGTAAACGTGAAGAGCAGGGAAATGATTAAAACAATAAAAAATGTTTAAGTATTAACAGAATTTAAATAAGACAAACAAAAAAAAAATCATGGACAAGATCGTCAGGTACAGAATGTCCTATAATGTTTTGATTAATTCTCTTAATTTCCCAGAAAAACAGAAAAAAAAAAGTTTATTAAATAAAATGCAGAAAATTATTTTTAAAAATAGAAAATAAGAGAGCGCAACAAATAAAATAGATAAAACAATTATTCTACGAAACAAATTAGAGAAGCGACGTGGTGTCGCACAAAACGCACGAGACCTTGATCGAGTTTGGCGAGGCGATCGAGCTCCGGCCATGACAGCAGGTGAGAGAATCAGAATATCTTTTTTATAACCAGCTTATATTATCCAGGTAAACCTTGTTAACGGAAAACTAGGTTTATTCTGATTATTACTATAAATCATTATATAGTATTCCTATAGTAATATAAATAATAATAACAAAAACATGTATAATATTTAATTATATTATTACTAATTGAATAATTTAAAGTTAATGATATTAATATTGGAATTAAAGTATATAAAATAAAACACACAGATGCATACTTTTCTGATCATTATGACTTTGATTATTTTGTTAGTATTGAATAATAGTATTACACTGAACGTTTACATAGCAGAGTCTCTATCCTGCTCGATCTAACCATTTCCTCAGAGTCGGAGTGATCCCGGACTCTAATGCACCCTTCCCCCTTCTTCTGGTCCCTTCGTTTATCCACTTAGACATTTCCACACTCCCTCTCCCTCCTTCCTTACAGCAGCATGCCGACCGGCCGCTTGCTCTTCTCTGTTGACATCGCTCCAGCAGACCAGATAAAAGGCCAGCTGAGGGCGGCACGCGCTGCCAGACCTCCACACTCGCGCGCGCACGCACACACACACACACACACACACACTGCAATTGCTAGACGCTTAAGCACCCCCCCCCTTTCGCCCCCCGTGCTTACTCATTCACACACAGATCTGCTGCACTCTCCGGCTCTTGCGAGTCTCAGCACCGTAGCTGCTGCGGTACATCAGAGGCATGACGGCGCCGAATTTAAGATCCTGCGCTCGTGTGTTCAATCTCGGTCACGCCAGGTAACATCGAATGAGACCTCAAGAACAACAAGGTCTTAAGAGCCTAATAGGCAGAAAACAATTCTCCGTTTGCTATTCTGCTGCTTACAACAACACGAGGACGTTTCATTATCCTCCTTTTTGTGAGCAGTACATTTCTGCACAGGTATGACGTAAAACATCTTGAGATTTTTCACACACATCCCATAAAGAGAACGCTGCACAAGAAATGAGACTAAAATATTCCGGCATCGGATGAACCACGTGGTTTTGTGCATCGTCTCTGAGCGCGCAGGGATGTTCTGCGTTTTGGGGGGGAAACGTTTTATTAGTACTAAAGTGCAAACTTGGGAATCAGTTTCTTTTGTTATGGGACTTCTGGATTTGAATATTAAAGAGATAAATTAAAGGGCGCTACTGTGATTTTAACGCATGCTGCACAGAAAGTCATTTTGGTAAAGTGGATTTCTGACAAATACACGCTCTGAATGGAACAAAATGATATCTGACTTTTTCACCAGTGGAATACTTAATGTAGTTGGATACGCTGAACTTAAATGATGGTGTGATAACAGACGGATTGTCTTGGATTCTTAGAATCTCAATAATCTTCTTTGAAAAGATAGTAAAGAGGAGAAAAGCTAGATTGAAGTTTTTATTCTTTTAAGATAGGATAGTTTTAAGAAGTAACAGGCCGTTTACTTTTCCTTTTATCCCATAATGAAATATTCCCTAACTGTTGTGAGCAGTGTTCTTCCAGAAACAAGTAGAAATGACATATCTAAATACCCCAGCAAGTAACGGGTAAGGGGGCCTACGGTTTAGGCTATGGCATGAACATGACCATCATATTGGATCAACTGAAGACATGAAGCGAAAAATTGCTAACAATGGTTTTGACAGCTTTGTGAACGGTTGTCCTGTGACTTTTGACTCACCCTGTATGTGTGTAAGTCTGAATATATATTTATCGGATCATGTTTTATGCGACCGATTCTGATACCAATCACCCATGAGTGCTGATCACTGCCAATTTCGGTACTGATCACATTGTCTGGCTATAAGTTTTTTTATTTAGTTATAAGTGCTACTGGCTACCTGATCTAATAAAAGGAACAATAAACTTATATTAGATAATAACACGTCTTTACTGACCTTTTCCAAGAGAAAAAATACAAAATATTTGCAGTCACCACTATTTTATCACCACTGAAAAAAGCTGGTCCTCTAACCCGATGAATGTCATTATTTTTCGTTTTATTTGCGTAGCCTTCTGACTGTCACGCTCATCCGGGCGAGTGTGGGTGGAGTTAATCGCCGTCTGAGTGTTGCGGCTCCGAAAAAAAAAGCCCTCTTTTTATTCTCCGCAGTGAGCCTTGAAAATTCACCATACTCCGCCAAGTGTTTGTTCTTTAAATAACGTATTAAATAACGTTTTTTTTTCGTTGCTTGTGTTGCAGGATGCAAACTTTACATCACTGTCACAGACCATGTAAAAAAAAGTTACACACGGCAGACATGTTTGTTTATGATTCACCACCGTGTGCCTGCACAGTGTAAAGGAAAGGGGGAGGGGACAGTGTATGTATGTATGTGTGTGTCTGTGTGTGTGTGTGTGTGCGCGCGCTTAATCTATCACTCTCTAATATCCTCACACACAACTTCTCTCTTCTAGCGATACTGAGCTCTCCTACTGCAGGCCTGCCAAACTCGCTGGGTCCAGTGGTCTCGGGTCAGAACGCGGCGCCGACCCTAAACACCTCGGCTCCGTTCGACCCGAGCTCCATGCAGAGAGCGTACGCGGCGCTCGGCCTCCCCTACAGCAACCAGAACCCCACGCAGACGCAGGCGCAAACGACTCCTGCTCAGCCTGCGCAGGCCCAGCAGCAGATGAGGCCGCTCAACGCACTTGGTAACAAACACGGCTGCTTACAGTTGCTAGGCAACAGCGTAATAAGAATGTAAAGTCAAAGAAAGTTATTGATGCTCCAAGTGGGGAGTCAAGATTATTGTCTTACTTTTGCTTCTTTAATAGTCCTGTTAAAAAGGGTGCCTTGGTTTTGCGTCCTTGGTTTCTTTCAACTTTCTCACCTTTGAGTTGCTTTGGGGTTTTTTTTTCTTCGCGCTGCAGTCACGTTTTACATGTATGGCATTTTTAGACGACCCTTATCCAGAGCGACTTGCATTTGAAGCAGTTGTGGGTTAAGGGTCTTGCTCAAGGACCCAACTGTGGTCGCTTGGCTGAGGTGGGATTTGAACCCTGGACCCTCCGTTCCAGAGTCCAGCACCTTAACAGCTAGGCTACCACAGTCACATGTACATTTTCCTATGGTTCTCAAATACAGAGTGCTTATGATATGCGCCGTATAAATTTATTTGCGAGCATACATCAAACAAAGAAGTCTGTTACTTTACTGTCCCGTCATGAAAACGCTCCTCACTGCTGTCATTTTCCCTTCTTTCTTCTCTACACACATTTATGATGCATGTTGAGGTAAAAGTGACATGAGACTCGTACAAACTCCAATCTGTTTGCTCAGCCTGAACCGCGTTGCCATGTATTGGATATGTATCAGATTTCAATACCACATGTGAAAATGGCCCAAATCGGAACTGAAAATGGCTGAAGAGTGTGTGTTTTGGGGCATTTCACACAGCCCCAGAAATGGCACATCTGTGCCTCATATGATTTAAAAGATTGGATTTGGGCCACTTTTGCCTGCTGTGTGCACATGGCCTTCAAGATTGAAATATGGCGCTCTACTGCGGTGGACGATGGGATTAGACTGATAAGTCACAACAGTAGATTTGTATGTATTGAATGAATGTAGTATAAATCGATCTTAATACATATAAAGAATAAGAATAAGGCCGTATCACGTCTCAACGCTCTGGCCTTGCCGCTGGTCTGTGGAATAAACAGGTTCCGGTTACTTGATTTTTGAGCATTACAGCCACTACAGTTTTGTTTAAAATTAAAAACCTTAACTGACATGTCGCTTTGTTCTCTCACAGTGTTGCTCGATAAATCCTTGCACTTGAAAGGAAAACAAATGCCGTCCGGCTGCTTTACTTTCTCTAATGTTGTAGCAGACATGACATGGCATTCCTGTCTTGCTAAGCTGCACAGTGATTAAACGCGTGGCACTGCACAGTCTTGCCTCTCCTCTGTTTGTGCTTGCTGTTGATGTAGAACAACCACCTGCTGGTAAAAAGATGGGTCCGGCAACTGCGGGATGTCCGGAGGCACGGCGGGACCCTCCTTTTTCAGCATGTGGGCTTAGCACAGGGCAACTGGCCATTGCCAAATTGGAGAAAGCAAACCTCTGAACCTTTCAGTGACCTGATGATCTGGTAAATGTACAGCTCTCGGTGTTGACGGAGCTGATGCTGTGTGTTATGTCTGCAGGCACCAATCAGATGAACATGAGTGGAGCGGCAATGGGCGTGACCACGTCAGACCAGGCCAAACTGCACCCAGATACGAACTTGCCGTCCAGTCTTAACACCAAGTATGGCCAACACAAACGCACACAAACAAACAAGCAAGAGCACCGACTTGTTCTGATCAAAGTAAATCGCTAGGATTGCACTTAATTAGCAAAAGTGTTCACACCACAGGAACTGGGGATGATTAGAGTTCTTAGGGCGACACGCATAGGGACTTTTAGCTCCTTTTTTAAGGTAGGGTTTTCTGCATAGGAATCCTGATTGAAGTAATTATGTATTTATGTACCAAATAGAAGCTTATCCATATGTTGCTTCTGTCAATTTGTCTAATTCCTGTACATGGTTTTATTAATGGCAAGGTTTCTCATGATAAACAAGTACAGAGCAGGACACCAAGCTGTATATTGTACCTTCAAACCCTCTCTTTCTCCTGCAGTCAGTTGATGGCGGACAGTTCAGCAATGGGAGCTCTGGGAAGCATGCCCACAGCGGCACCTTTGTCTGCAGGTGGCGTGAGAAAAGCCTGGCACGAGCACGTCACCCAGGACCTGCGAAACCACCTCGTCCATAAACTGTTAGAGCTCCTGCACACCTACTTTTATAAAATATTCTGGTACCAGTAAACTGATCACACACACCCATAACCCGTGTGTTTGTGTGGTGTACAGAGTGCAGGCTATCTTCCCCACACCGGACCCCGCAGCTCTGAAGGACCGCCGGATGGAGAACCTAGTGGCATACGCAAGGAAAGTGGAGGGAGACATGTACGAATCTGCAAACAGCAGGGTGAGGAGAAAGACCTGATATTAATAATTGAACCCTTCCAGTCTAGGGATATTGTTGTCACTTTTAGACTTTTAGGCCCTCTCCTTCCTGCTGTTCATTTGGGATTGTTCCTGGATGTGTCTTTGCGTGGGTGCGAGAGACACACGTGCACAGCACACAAGTGAGAGTGATCGAGAAAGCGAGTGAGGCAGATGGGGCAGAGCGCAAGTGAGATGGGTAGAGAGCAAGATAGTGTGTGAGCAAGGCAGAGAATGAGCGAATGAAGCAGAGTGAGGCAGAGAGTGAGCGAGAGAGGCACAGACTGAGCAAGCAAGGCCGAGACGGGCAGAGGGCGAAGGAGCGCGGCCGAGACGGGCAGAGGGCGAAGGAGCGCGGCCGAGACGGGCAGAG
>JAVSBV010000093.1:5346748-5359165 GCA_033117975.1 Parotocinclus spilosoma
TCCCACCTCTGCCAAGCTGCCACATTTGGGCCCTTGAGCAAGGCCCTTAACCCACAATTGCTTGGATTGTAAGATTGCATTAGTTGTAAGTCGCTCTGGATAAGGGCTGGAAATGTAAATGTAAAGGTAGAATGAATGGGTGAATGAGGGGGTTGCTCTATAATGGGACCTGCAATCTATCCATGGTAAAATTCCAGTTTGCCCACAGTGCATAACACAGGGATGAAACTGTATGAATGAGAAGTTATAGCCACTCTGTCAGACCTCTGTCTACTGGTCTTTGAGTCTCCTAAAAAGTAACATTGTCTACTATTTTCATTTGATTTAATTCTGATATTCTGTGTTTTTTTGTGTCTCTGTGGTTTTGTATCTCCAGAGGTTTTGGATTCTGCTCGAGTAACATTCTGCAGATGCTCTGACGTTCTGCTACTTTTCTAAAATCAGATTCAGGACTTTCCCTGAATTTCTCCAACACTTTCCACTGTCTGAGTTAGTGCAGTAGCAGCAGTAGAAGGAGTTGGAGGTAATAATAACATTTCCCGGTGTGGTTCCTTTGTGGGCGTGGTCATGACCCGGCTCCTGCCTCTATAATGAGTGTGTGTCATGGGATGACACGGGCTTGTGGTCGAGTGCATTTAGTGTGTGACAAGTTTAAAGGATGTGAGATTTGAACTTTTACAAAAGGACAGAACCAAGAGACAGACTGAGTTTAAGAAACTTTGTTCACTTTATTTTCTTTATTTCAGAAATGCCCAGAGGAAAAAAAAATATTGCTCAAATGTTAATCTTTGGTGTCTCAGGAGACTTTTTTTGTGATCTTTATCTCAGGAGACACATTTGAGCAGCAGGAGACGTATGCTAAAGTCTCCTTTGTCTTTCCATCTGAACTCGTTGTTGTCTAGGAGAAACTACGGAGATATTAAGGAGATCTGCTTTTTGATTTTTGTTTCCTCTGGGTCACTGTCCACCCTGGGACACTCCTACCTTTTTAGTCCACTTTATAAATGTCAAAGTAAGAGACAGGAGCTCACCTGTTGTTGAACAGTTTGTGTTAGTCATCCTCTAATCCTTAAAGGTAACTGCCTACAGGATGCTGGTGGTTGGACATTTTGGGTAGGTGGACTAGTTTCAGTCCAGCAGTAACACTGGTGTGTTTAAAAACAGTCCTTAATCTGTGCTGGTCCTGCCAGGTCCTGGTCATTAGACAACGGGGGGTGAAAAAAGTAGCTGGACTACGATCTGTAATTACTGAACTACAAAGTGTCCCTGTGTTGTGAACAGAGTTGGTAAAGTGTAGAAACAAGGGGTAGTCATAATATTCTGATATAACTGTATAAACATTACTGTATACCAAGGCTTCCATATCAAAACACAAAAAAAGCAACAACAACAAAAAAAAAAGAAAACTTTCTCCTGCATACTCCAGACTTCTGAATTTTCCATTCCACCACATCTCCAAGGTGCTATTGGACTGAGATCTGGACACTGTGAAGGCCATTTGATTATAGTAAACACATTATGTTTTGTGGCAGTATGGTCATAAAAAGATGCTTTAATGTGGTTACAAAGGGAAGTACATGGTCAGCAAGAATACTCAGGTAGGTATGTTTAAACAATGCTCCATTGGTAGTAATGGGCAGCTGAAGGCAAGATGGACCCATGCTTTGATGTTGTTCATGGCAAATTCTGACCCTACCACCCAGAAGTTTTTTTTATACTTTATAAAAAGTACTTTAATCGTCCAATTTTGGTGAGCCCATGTGAATTGTAACCTCAATTGCCTGTTGTTTCTTAACTGACAGGAGTTGCATCAGGTGTTGTCTTCTGCTGCTGTAGCCCATCTGTGTCAAGGTTAGAGTATTCAGAACTGCCATGCTGCATACCTTAGTCATAATAAGTAGCATCCATAAGGGATTTTTACCTCAAGAACCTTTTTGGGCTATGCTCAGTAAACCCTAGAGATGGTTTCAACCATTCTGATGCTTGGTGTGAACTTCAGTAGCTCGTCTTCCCAAGGTTTAAATAATACGATCTATCTAAATGCAGCGAGTTTCTACCATGTGAGTGGCTGATTAGATTAATTCTGTTAATGAGCAGTTAATAATGTGGCCGTTGTGTGAATATTTTCTTTTCTAACCCATACACAAAATGAAGGAACACAAACTCCACCACACAAGACACAGCGTTCTTTTTTTTTTTTCCATCATATATTTTCTTCTCTCCAAAAATCTGGCACATGCACATATTACTTTCAATCTCTTAAATTCAAAATAAAACATATGGATAATTCTGTACATACAAAGTGAATTGTGCAAATGTATACAGATTATGCTCATGTCTGGATTAAATGTTTGATGTGCACGAAAATAAGAATAGAACTCAACGTGTGAAGTACACTACATGAAAAAAGAAAAAAGGCAAAAATAAAAATCGTCTCTTTGGTTCGACACAAAAACACAAAACAGCCTCCCATACAGAAACAGATTATAATCTATAATACTTTTTTAATTTTTTAATTAAAGGGTCTAATGGCACGCTTAATTTCACCCTTTGGTACCAAACCACAACTTAATTAATACTTTTAAGATACACGGCTTGAAACAAAGGCACAATCCGCCATTTATTATCTGTATATGTAAGATTTGAGAATAGAGTGAACAAACATACGCTGACGTTACAGCTCCATTCTTTCTAAGCAAGTCGACAAGCCTTACAGAACATCGAAACACTGACCGTTGACTTCAGGAGTAAAGAAACTAAAGGCTTTAATGACAAGTGTTCTTTTTTTTGCCACGGTTCTGCTCAAAGAAGTGCTCGTTTGGGTTACTTTCGCCTTACCAAGCGTTCCAACAGCACTTCACGCGAGCTCGTAAGCTTTCCCATGTCGAAATGGTGTACAAGTGGCCACTCGCCGCCCAAGGACAGGATGGAGTAGCAGGATAAGGACATCACTTGATCTGATCGAAACAAAGCTGTGTCACACACAGGCCGAGCTCGTGATGAACAATCATGTTCCTGAACAGCTTCAATAACTAAACTCGTCCAGCCAAAAGCTTTTTATCCTAGATTTACATTTTACGTTGTTTATCAGACTCCGTTCTCCAAAGCGACTTACCATCGATCCAGTCTTACAATAGAAGCGACTGTGGGTTTAGTGGCCTCGCTCGGGGTCCCAGAAACGGCAGAGCAGCAGAGGTGAACCCTGGACCTGCTGGTCCGCAGTCCAGTACTATAACCACTAGGCCACCACAGTCCCAGATATACAAGTTCAGCTGAACTACGCAGGAACAAAGTTAACTGCAGAATTTATGAAATGATGCACAGACAAACCCCTGGTCTTTCAGACACCACCCGGTCTTCCCAACAGCTTCTGTAAGACCCCTCACCAATCCCAAATACATCTCAAACCTCACCTAACTAAGACACGAACCAGAATGGGCTATCACCTTCTGGCAAGGTGAAGGTTTGAGCTGCATTCCAAGTTTCGAAAGCCGGGTACAGGCTAGACCTGGACAGTCTAGCACTTGAAAGGCCAAACGTGTGTTCAAAGACGAGCCCCAGGTTACAGGGTCTACTTGGATCTAGGAGCCCCATCTCTTTTTCCAACTTTTGTAAGTTATCCTTACATAAAAACACTGATGGATCTAGAATGGTGCCAAAAACGACCTGGTTTGTTAAAACAGTGATTGTAACGTTACCGGAACGGAGCGTCGCTAGGCTCTATTACATATCGTAGAAAATTCTAAATACGATTGCTCATGATCCTCAAGATTCAGATAGAACACACAAAGCAAGGTGTGAGAGATTATGTTTCAATACTGCCTGCTCACACCGTCGAAACTTGGCGCCATACGATAGCGGTAATGATACAAGAATCCCTTATATATCCTAATGGTCACGGTATTCCATACACAGTGCTGAAGTTCTGCTTCAAAAGTTAAGAGCCGATGCTCCAAAGCAGAGCTGATCGATACGACACAAATGCACATTACTGCACCATATTATAACAATACTCAGTTTCACCGAAGGATCAGGAAAGAAGCAGCAACGGCGAGAAATATCGCAAAAAAAAACAAAAAAAAAAAAACTGTAAAAAAGTAGAAAATTAGTTTAACATCCAATAATTGATGACAGAATCGAGAACGGCGACGAGACCTGGTTTATACTTAATACTCCTACAGCCAAGGATATTCACAATGGATCAGAATCACAATTGGTACAATGTTTAAGGTTATTGTGGTTTGGGATGCAGCCAGTGACTGAGGGGCTGCCATTAGAAGTATAAATCAGGCTCCATAGATGCACTTGGGACACGAGTGAGAAAGTGACACAGCATTTCGTGATGTCCGTATAATAATGTCGTATCGTTCAGCCCATCGTGAATAAGTGCTGAAATCAAAGGCACTGGACTGTCTGAGCGCTGAAAGTTGCGCTGTTCCAGCTGGCGCTAAAGAACTGATGAGGAATCTCGAGCCTTAGGTGCTGCAGGTTTGGACGATATGTCTCTAAAAGAGGCAAAAACACGGTGTCCTGCTACATGACTGATATATAATGCACATAGAATCCATTTCTTCTTTAGTGTTCTAAAACGCGAAGGAACAAACTGCAGGGTAAAAGGCAGAACCAGATAAAGCAGGGATCGACCAGCTATGATCTCCTCACACGCACAAAAGAAAGGCACTAGAGAAATTATTCTACTGCAACCGCAAAAAAAAAAAAAAAAAGCAAGAATCTGAAACCTGACTTTGAGAAAAGAGAAATAACTGAGAACATCTAAGAGCTTTAGAATGATCAGGAGAGATGTCTAAAAGATTCACTGAAGAAAAAAAGCTCAGGAGAAACGCTCAGGAGAAACGCTCAGGAGAAACGCTCAGGAGAAACGTCTAGGAGAAATGTCTAAGAGAAACGCCTAGGAGAAACGCCTAGGAGAAACGCTCAGGAGAAACGCTCAGGAGAAACGCTCAGGAGAAATGTCTAGGAGAAATGCTCAGGAGAAACGTCTAGGAGAAACGTCTAGGAGAAACGCCTAGGAGAAACGCTCGGGAGAAACGTCTAGGAGAAACGTCTAGGAGAAACGCTCGGGAGAAACGCTCGGGAGAAACGCTCGGGAGAAACGCTCGGGAGAAACGCTCGGGAGAAATGTCTAGGAGAAATGTCTAGGAGAAACGCTCAGGAGAAATGTCTAGGAGAAATGTCTAGGAGAAACGCTCAGGAGAAATGTCTAGGAGAAACGCTCAGGAAAAACGCTCAGGAGAAATGTCTAGGAGAAACGTCTAGGAGAAACGTCTAGAAGAAACGTCTAGGAGAAACGCTCAGGAGAAATGACTGGGAGAAACGCTCATGAGAAACGCTCAGGAGAAATGACTGGGAGAAATGCTCAGGAGAAACGCTCAGGAGAAATGACTGGGAGAAACGTTTAGAAGAAATACTCAGCAGAGACACTTGGGAGAAACGCTCAGGACAAAAACTTGGAAGAAATGCTCATGAGAAATGTCTAGGAGAAAACGTCCACCTAGAAGAAACACTCATTTAAGAGAAATGCTCTGAGAAATACTCAGGAGAAACCCTCTACCCCAAACACAAATACTGAAGAGTATCTAAAGTGTTAATTGATTTAAAAAAAACATGTTTATAAAAATCTCAGAACGTTAAACGTGATTCACAGTAGGAACGGGGTTTAAATGCTTCCACTGATCCCTTATGCTCCGTTTTTTCCCCCCTTGCTTTTCCCTTACATTCGAGTTTGTGCTATACAGCTAAAATGTGCAGTGACAAGTTCCACTGGCAAAAAAAAAAAAAAAAACCCAAAAAACCCCACTTTGAAATGAAAATGTGATTCGGTTTGTGCTGATCAGTTCAATTCTCCTTAGGAAAGTTGAACAGTTTCCAGAGTATAATAGTAAAGCTGCAGACGTGCTGCTAATCAATAAAAACACTGTTACTATAACATTTCATCGATAAATATAAGTAATGTCTGAACTGAAGAAAGTAGCCAGAAACACTTTACTAACATTGCGTTTTGGATTTCACAGCAAATTATTTCTTTTTTTAGGCCCTATTTCGTTAAATCATTTCAATAGCTAAACGTTGTATTGTTTTCCTCTCTTTTCACTTTCCAAATCTGGCCAGCAGTTTCGATTTGCCGTCATGGCAGCCTGATGACATTGAAGATATTTTATCACTTGTTTTCCCTTATTTCTTTGAAACAGCAAACAATTTCCTTAATAAGCATTAAAGTGAATTTAAGTTAAGTTTGTGCTAAGAATATTAGTTTGCACACGGTGCACAAGAGAGCCACGTTTGAGCCCTGAGCCAACCACTTTCTGTGTGACGTTAACATGTTCTCCCCTTGAATGCGCAGGATTTCTGCAATAATGCCGTTTTCTCCCACATTGTAAAGATATTCAGGTCTGTTAGTGTTCCGGTGTCGAACAAATGTTGTTGATTATATCAAAAGTTAGCTGATTAATGGGTCAATAAACACCAGGTCGTTAATCGTTAATATTGCTTGTGCCTGACCATATATGGACATACAGGGGGTTTGTGGGTGAAGCCTGCGTCCATGATTATATTCTTTTTTTTTTTTTTTCATTATTATTTATACATAATCAACAACAAAGGTCACCTTGGTCGTTTCATTTCTCAAGAATACTGTATGATCTCGGATTATTAGGTGGATATTCCATTGTGAAACATCCCCTAAATTTTTATGAGCCGTAAATAACCTAAGACTCCCTAAAACTCTTTTTCTGACCGGAGATCAACTGATACAACTAGAGGCGAGTTTCTAAAGTCATATTGCAGGTGATTATTGTGACCTTATCAGCACATGCCTATGCAGAACGCTGGCATGACATGACTGGAAACCTGCTCCATCAGCACAGTGATCCAACGCAAAGATTTTAGGTTTCGTCCCGTTTTCGAACTGGGATTCCTGCACTTAGTTAAAAAAAAAAAAAAAACCAAACCCAGATCAAAGCTCATTCCGATTGGATTGGATCTCTTGATTGCTTGAGATCTTCTGCTTACTAAAAACTGGCACCATTTTTTAATCCTCACATCTGAAATGGCTTAATATTAAGAAATGCACAGCAAAAAAATGATCAATTCAAAAACACCGGCAAGATATAAACAAAACTGGATCATGTGAATCGAACAGAATTGTCTGTATTCATTCTCGCGTTTTTCTCCGATTTGTTCGTTGATTTCTTTCTCCGACGCATCTACGACAAAGGCACTTGTTATAAAAAAAACCCCCAGAAACCAAAAAAAAAAAAAAAACCCACCACTGAAATGCCGTTAGAAATGTAAAACGTTTTTTTTTTTTCCCTTTCGTTTTGTGCCTGTGGGATCACCCCCCCCCCCACCCCAAACAATTGAACGCTAAGGCACCTCGGGAGGTGAACCTCTGTACATTTACACCCTGAAAATCACATCGACGAGGCTGAAGCATGAATGGCAGATCAAAGGCCGTCTCCAGATCGGAGCCTCGAACGCTCATGCGGTTCTTCTCCCTCCGCGTCCTCTTCCGCCGCTTGTAAAGGGGTCTCTGGCCTGGCTAGTGGCGCGCTAATCTGTGCTATTGAAGGTGGCTGGGCTCCACCGAAAGTTGGTGCAGAAGAAGGGAGGATCCTCTTGGAACCGTTTCCCGTGAGCAAAGGGTCTCTGAACGCGTCTTTGTGCCGTTCTTCTGAGAACGTCAGAGGTCCTACGACGGGTCCCTGTGGCACCCCGTAGTTATTCTGACAGGCACTAGTGCATGAGGAGGAGAAACCGTGGTGGTTTGAGGGAGTCGTATCAGGTACCCTGGAGTGCCCTGTGCCCGGTGGATTGGGGACGTTCTCTAAACTTGCTTTGTCGGTGCTCTTATTAAGTTTCGGGTACAGGTAGGTCCTCATCTGGCCTTTCCCTTTAACGTTAACGGTGCCACGGTAGTCAAAGGCATAATCCATGGCACTGAGCACGGCATAGCTCTCCTCACTGACCTGAAGGCGGCACTCGACACCGGTGCTGTCCATACGGCTGGCGATGTTCACCGTATCCCCCCAGATGTCGTAGAGCAGCTTGGTGGTTCCGATGACGCCGGCGGTCAGCGCGCCATGGTTGAATCCGATGCGTAGCTTGAACTGGAAGCCCAGCATGTTCTTGTTAAAGTCGTCCACCACGCGCATCATGTCCAGCGCAAACTCGAACAGGGCTCGCAGATGGGCGTGGGGGTGCGTCTGCCCACGGCACTGCCGCCCGTTCAGCCCCGACGCCGCCATGTAGGTGGCGCCGATGGTCTTGATTTTCTCGACGCTGGAGTACGCCGGTTTGTGCAACATCTCGTCGAAGTCGCCGATGAGCTCGTTCAGGACACGGTAGCACTCCTTGCCGCCCTCGAAGCTCTCCTCGTAGAACTCGCTGAAGTTCACGATGCTGGCGAATATCACGCCAACGTTGTCGTGGTCCTTGGAGTAGCTCTGCGTTACCTTCAGCTGCTCGGCCACGTGCATGGGGATGATGTTACCCAGCAGCCAGTCGGCCTGGTCGCGCATGGTCTGGATCTTGATGCGGTGCTTGTCAGCCTCCACGTTACCGTGGTAATGCAGGCGGTAGCTGACCTCAAACTCGCGGTTCAGGAACCAAACGAGGAGCAGCAGGAGGAAAAATGAAAGCAGAGCCTCCGGAACCAGAAGGTCCAGAGCAGAGGGGTCGACGTTACTTGACCAATTGGCATCGATACTCGAGTTACTCAAGTTCCTGGAACAGAGACGGTTAATAAGATAAAGGATTGCATTACGATTTAGTAAAGAAACACAAATTTAAAATCTTAAAGTCTTAAAATTAAATCTCCCAACTTGGATGTTTATCTGGAAGATTCTTAAAACAGGACATTTCGTTAAGCAATGATAAATGAGAGCGTTTATTTCTTTGTGTTGATCCTTAGCCACTGTACACCAGTACCAACATCTCACATTATACGTCTCACTCAACAACACCTCACGGTCCGGGTGACCGGAACTGGCTAATTTTCAGTGTGATTGTCCAGACAATCAGTCATATATAACCGTTTCTGTGCCGATCATTAAAAACCCACACTTGCGATCTACGTGACAGTGACACAAACACAGCCTGTAACACACTTTGACTCAAATTAATTTGTTTTTAAACACAGTTCCAGCTCTAAACTGTTTGTTTGTTTATTGGACAGACCAGTGCTGACACACGCTGATAATGAGGACAAGTCTCTTCACATACAGTGCAGTTCTAGTGAGGGACCAGTGAGATGGTGGTGTTTCTCTTAAAGTCATGTCTTTAATGGTTTATATCTTCACACTAAGTGCTTGCTGGTTGCAATATTCATGACAAAAGTAAGCAGCGGAGAAAAAAAAACAAACTCTGAAAACATGCAAAACAATAACAAGACAGTTCCAGCACCACACACTTAGATGTTCTTCCGGCTCGGCATCACTCTACTTTACTTCATCAACAGAACCCAGTCCCACCAGAGTGCAGGAACTCCATCCATCGGTTGGACATGAGGAGACGATGTGCCTCCAAGGACCTCCCACTGAGGACTCATTTTATATATATAGTTCATTTATTTTATTACTCATTTAAATTTTATTATTAATTTGTTATTGATTTAAATTGTTATTTAGCTATTTTTGCTATAATTTATATACTCTTAAGTATTTATTTCATTAACATCTAGGCCACCCATGGAGGTCGGGTCCCTTTTTGAGTCTTGGTTCCTCCCAAGGTTTCTTCCTACTACATTCAGGGATTTTCCTTGCCACTGTCACCCTAGGCTTGCTCAATTCGCGATTGGCTTTTTAAGATCATATAAGATTATAAAGCTGCTTTGAGACAATGCTCCGTTGTAAAAAGCGCTACAGAAATAAATTTGAATTGAATTGAATTTCAACAGCATCACTTCATTGAATATGTGGAATCTGACAAAGCTAAAGCAAACTTTGCTGAGAAGTCAGCATCGGGGACTCTTTCTTTTTAATAGTAGAAGATTCCTTTAAAAGAAAGGCATGCTGTCTTTTATAATTCTTGTACAGACAAAAAAAAAATCGAAATCGGCACTAAAAAACTAAGCAAAAATGCAATCGGTGCATCTCTGATTACGATTATGCCACAGTTCCATTATCGCCGTTTATTTGTTCGAGTTTTTTGAAAGACAGAATGGACAAACAAATTAAATAAAACTCTCAAATAAAAAAAATATATATATTAAAAAAAATATTTTGCCCTCGTCTCGGCCATAATAGAAGATGGACATAATTTCTCATAAACTGTTTATTATGCAGACAATAAACGCAAATATGTTGACTGATAAGTCTTATTAGCTTATCCACTTATCCCAGTCAGGGGTGCAGGAGAGCCGGTGCCTAGCCGGCGGCACAGGGCCCAAGGCAAATGAATAAGGACTGAGGAGTTCATCATTTCAATTTATTAAAAATAAAATGTATTCCAGTTCAGCAATTAAAATGGGCACAAATTTCTATGACTTCCATGACTATGGAAGTCAAAGATGAAGCTATTAATTAGGCATGTTAAGGGGTCGTTCATTGGGTAAGAGCTGAACCTAACACATCCATGAATGAACCTCCGATCAAATAAGAAAGAACAGTCCTGATAGAACCAACAGAGCTGCTGATGGTTTTAACTTTTATAACTCTCCCTTTACAAATCGGAACAAAACGGACTCGGAAAAACAACGTAAAAGCAGATTCGTTTCATTTTTGTTGACGGTACTAAATCCGACCTCAAGCTGAAGCTGAGTCGGAACCAGCTTTGGTATAATGAATGTTTGATATTTCAAGATCATTTTTTACTGCTGAAAAAAGCTTAATCTACATTTCAAAGTAAAAGTTAGCACCAAAAATCCAGTGTCTCAAAATGAACTTACCTAGTCAGGGGAAAGCCAGGGCTGGTGCTGAAAAAAACCCAACAGCAAATCAGCATCCGTATCAAATAAAGGAGAAACTTACTTTCTAACAAAGAAATTCAACAGAAGTCCTTAGAGACAGGAGATCACAGTCCAATTTACAGACAGTCTGTGAATCCATTAATGGGAAACAGATAAATAGAGAATCAGACAGAATCAGAATCAAAAAACCACTGAATTAGAATCACTAAAAAACCCAAAGAGATTCTTAACAGAAATAAAAAATTATGCTAGTCAGTAGAGGAGTTGGTGGATCAGACAATTAGAGAATCGGCGTCACGTCATCAGAGAAGTTTAACGGGAGAACCAGTGAAACCCAGAACCAGTAAACCAGTAGAAATTGTAGAAGAGTTAATTTTGTCTGCAACAAGAAGCTGGTTTGTAAATAAAGCACAGACTTGCACTGGAACTATGAATAACTGCTTAAAATGTTCTGTTATCAATCTTTTAGGACGTATTGAACAATGCACGCCCTGTTATTGGTGGACTAATTAAAACTGTACTGGTGTCGGTCAAAACACAATGGATGTTCAGGTAAATTTCTTTGGCGTGAGCAAACAGCTCTGTATTGTATTATGCGGGTATGGGCGTGTGTACCGCGGTATCTCACCTGTGCCTGTAGGGGGCGCTATAGAGCACAGCGAGCAGAGAAACTCCGGTGGCAGTGGCTAGAACTGAGCGCATCCAGAAACTGAGCTGGCAGAAGTTGCAGTACTGGATGATGGAAATGATGAGAGCACTGCACAGGAACATGATCACCTACAGCCAGGAGAAAACATGGGAAACATCTGGATACCTTTTTAGATTCAACTGTTAACATCAACTCACTCCTTAAAGGTGAAATAAAATTCAATTCAAAAAACATTTATAACAAACTACGGATATGAGCACAGGCGCAGAAGGGACTTGTTAGCTGTCAGGTTTTTTTTCCCCTCATCTCTCCTGGCTGGCTAGCTCTCACCCTGCTTCACATTACCTGTCTCACTCTTGCCATCTCTTTCCACCTGTCTCACCCTGCTTCACACGACCTGTCTCACCCTGCCTCACATGACCTGTCTCACCCTGCTTCACATGACCTGTCTCACTCTGCCTCATTCCACCTGTCTCACTCTCACTCTGCTTCACTCTACCTGTCTCATTCCACCTGTCTCACTCTTGCTCTCTTTTTCCACCTGTCTCACTCTTGCTCTCTTTTTCCACCTGTCTCACTCTTGCTCTGCTTCACTCTACCTGTCTCACTCTTGCTCTGCTTCACTCTACCTGTCTCACTCACGTTCTCTCTTTCCACCTGTCTCACTCACGTTCTCTCTTTCCACCTGTCTCACTCTCTCTGCTTCACTCTACCGGTCTTACTCGTGCTCTCTTTCCACCTGTCTCACTCTGCTTCGCACGACCTGACTCACTCTGCTTCGCACGACCTGACTCACTCTGCTTCGCACGACCTGACTCACTCTGCTTCGCACGACCTGACTCAC
>JAVSBV010000093.1:5366588-5380399 GCA_033117975.1 Parotocinclus spilosoma
GACACCAATTCACCTAACACGCATGTCTTTGGACTGTGGGAGGAAACCGGAGTACCCGGAGTAAACCCACGCAGACAATGGGGAGGACATGCAGACTCCGGGCAATATATAACCACCAAACATGATGAACATTCCCACATAAAGCAGTACGTCTCAGTCAGAGAGAGAAAGATGCTAAAAAAGTAAAGCTTTTTCAATCTTCTCTCATACACTACATCTGCAGTGCACAGAAATACCTTAGACAGTTTTTTGACATGTAAGTAAATAACGAGAAAAGGACAAAAAAAAATGTTGATTGCCAAAGACAAGCCACTTGCTTGTATGTTGAGACTGCTGCTGACATATTTTCTTGCTGAGGAAGTGTTAGATCTCAGTTGTGTTTGAGTGCTACCTAGTCGAGCTAATCAGTCTCTCCATAGTGCATTACTAATGAAGTGGGGACACTAACAAGGAGCTGAATGCAGCCATGTTTTCAGTGTGAAAGCTCTTCAGAGCGTGCTGTTCGCTATATACACAGAGTGAAAATAAGCCCTGGTGTAAACTCTTCCCAAAGAATTCACCCAGCTGAATATGCAGAAATTGACAAATCTATACTTGTGCGGGTACATTTCAATCCGGCATAGGTTCTGTACCGTACAAACACTGGTAAAAATGTGGCGACGGAGACTAACGAAAAATAAGTCAAATCAACGTCTCTAATTAAACACCCTAAGAATTTTTTGTGCCACACAGTGTTCAAGGTTTTTAGGCAGCAAGAGACAGAGCGAAAACACACAGACCAAACAAATCAGCGAAATGAAAAGTCAGATTCTTTCAAGGTTCTGGTCAAATCATTCATTCTTTTAGAGAAGAAAAAAAGTTTTTCTTAAAACTGTTTAAACTGTGTTCAGTCAGGGGAAATAAAGTTAAAAATTTAAAAAGCTAAAAAGTGATGACTCCACTGTTCAGCTCAGGGAGCATAGAACTACATATCTGAAATGGGGAGATAAGGCCACCTCAGCTTTAGCTTCCAACTCTAAACAAAACAAAGTCTAAAATTAAAAGCTCAGCCCACATCAGCGGTACTACCAACACTTCACAACGCAGTGCAGACTGGAAAAGTATTTAACCCCTAAAAAGTTAACCCGAAGTTTAAGCTGAATGGGGGTCTGTGCCACATCATCTTTGGTTTCAAGGTTTTTAAGCTGCAGTACGAAAAGAGACAGAACTACAACACAACGAGAGCAGAACTGCAGTATTTTTTTTTTTTTTTTTACAACTTAGAGTACAGTAAGCACCAAATTACAATTATAAGATTAAAAAGATGAGGAAGTTGAGCCACATTATCACTTGCCTAAAGCTTTTAGGATCCAGCAGGCAAGGTGAATCAGAGCTAAGCCTTAAATTAAAGAAGCTGTAGATAAAGCAAAGTTCTGGTCACATCATATATCGGTTTAAACAGATTATAAGTTCAGTGAGCACCATGACACAGAAATAGAATACCATCAAATCTCTTACATAAAAAAAACCTTTATGAGCTTCAAGAAATGATAGGAATACAATTAAATAGTGTCACATTGTCACAAATCTGCTGAGTAAGGAAGGAAGTAGGCACAGTAAAACCAAAATAAACGTCTGAAATTAAATCTGACTTACTAACATTTGATTGATTCAGGCAGAAGTGGAAATACCATTTAAAATCCTAAAATGAAAGACACAGATGCCTAAAGGTTTGTGCCACATCATCTCAACACCTTTATCCTGTGGGACTGGCTGGGACAGCACTAAACGTTTTACTTTTTTTTTTTTTTAAGTTAAAACAAATGAGCCTACATTTACGTTTTGTAATATAAAAGTAAAACAGAAAAAGTGACTTTGAATTCTTCATTCATTCTTATCTTTAGTTTTTAAGGTTTTTGAGGGGTTCATCGGGCACAATAAAACTGACGCACAACCTTCAAATTGAAAAGTGATCCAAGTTAGAGCCGCATCGCATAGAACACTAGTAAGCAAACAACTAACTTTTACAATGAATAAAGCCCGAAAAATAGTTCGTGCCACATCATCTAACACAAAGCCTACCGCTGCGGATCTAAATGAAACTTTAGGAACAGAACAGCTGTGAAACGCAACCGAATCTGTAAGAAGGTAAAAGCAGTCTGCTTATTTAAGAGGAAAAGGAAAAAGACCGGAGTCCGATTCCTAAAGCTCAGTTTGTGCGTTTGTTCATTTGTCGCAAAAGGCGACACTGTTACGCTCTGACTGCAAAATTACGTAAGATCGCGTCCGTCATAAAAGATTACTTTAAAACTAAAACTAAAGAGAAAGAGAAGAACTACAAGTCTCACCAGTCTCTCGGAGTTTTTTCTCGTAAGGAACAGTGCTGAGTGTGGAGTCGTGGCACTTTCTGTGAGCTGGCAAAGCGCCGGCTACTGAGGCGGGAACTTACAGCGCTGATTGGATAAACGGGCTGCCAATCACAACGATTGTGACCAATCACAAAGTAGCAAGGCGAGCGTTGAAGCTTAATGAATGGTGCTTGTAGCTCTAAGGCAGACTGCTGGAATGTGGCAGCGGAAAACTTTATGCAGTGACTCTGGCTCTGACGATCGGAGAGGCCGAATGTTAAGCAGTTCGAGTCTGTTTCGTGCGATTCCTTATCAAGGCCGTTGCATAACCCATTTCGATTGGCATACCGAGAAAATAAGTAAGGACTCGTCATCACTTTAGGGGTCAGGGTCATTGCCCTTTTCATCCCCGCCTTCCCTGGATCTTCCCTCCCCCTGGATCCTTCTTTCTCCAAACACACACGTTTTTAGGGATTAGCATTTAAAGCAAAGCCATGGTTGAAGGAATCGTTTGCATCATTTAACACATTTGCCCGTTTATTGTACCCATTTAAAGTCTATCACTCATTTAGAAGCTTCCATAGAGCTAACCCTGTTGTTATATGCAGTTTCTTTAACAACTTCTATCCCATCCACCATTTAAAAAGGACACATCACTGAAAAGATGCCTACAGAGATTATTAGCACAGCATAATATCAGTATCACTGCTAGATGAATGTATCTGTCACATTAAACCCCTGCTTGTCCAGGTCTGGACCACATGGGTCTGGTGCCTACATCACAGTCCCAAGTCAGACTACACACAAGCACAACTGGGCAATGTCTGATGCAGGGAGATCATCTCCCAGCACTTCAATGGACTAGTGCTTTGATCAGTGTACCTGCTTGCCTGCAAACCTATGAATTCTAGAGACAGGCTGCAGAAAACCCCACAGTTCGGAGGATAAAACTCCCAGGACTCAAATTTGAGTCCCTAAAGTGGTGGGCTAACGTGTCAGACTGTTGCCCCACACAAACTCTTGTTACAACATGGGGAAAAAACTGTACTAGCCTGCTGAGAGCTCTAACTTTGACAATATCCAAAGGTTTTGGGCTGAACCAGAACACCAGTGAGCAACTCAGCATTAATCTGGAAAGGTTTATTCATGAACAGTAAATGCTACAACAGGAGTAAACACCCATTGTTGTGAACACTTATTGTTGTGTATGTGATGTGGTGTCTACATGCATGTAGTCATCGAGGCCTAATGTAGATTACATAACTACTAAGAGTTTTGTTTTATGTTGTAAACATACTGAAAAGTTGATGCCATCAGCTGTTGAGCTGAGGTGAGTTTTGATAGCTAGCAGAATGCTTAAGGATCAAAGTTCATACGTATAAAGAATGCAGTCCTGAAAATAGTGCGTAAGATGAACTGCATGCAACTCCTGCATACGCCCATACAAAAAAACCCCACACAGATCACATAGCAAGAACACATCCGTGACACAACTTTGCTTGCTTTTTAAACGTTAGACAAACACCATGTTTGCCATGAAACGAAAGTAAATACTGGAAAATGAGCAGGTTAATCATTTTCATGCAGGGTGTTCCACTTTATGAGTGAGAGTGAGATTAGTGCAGTTCGAGTCAATAAGGGAGTCGTCCTGATCAAAGCAATGAGAACTGATTAGGAATAAGTGATTGGAAACTAACTGAAGTTATGGAGAAAGTAATAACAAGTGTACACAGTTTAATACTCCTGCAGTTTGACTGGCAACAGCTTTCTCAGAGAGGCTAATCAACAAACAGTGACTGTGAAAAGAGAATTATACTGGCAAAATGCTATATCACAGATCATTAGTTCGTGTTAAAGCCTTGATCAAGGGTCCCACAGTGACCATGGGATGCAAATCCACAACCTTTCATCACTAGCTTTGTGATTTCCACAAAGTGAATGAAGAAGTTAAAGTGGATTTTTATGAGATGGAATAAATAAATAAGTACATTTGGAATTAATTAAGTTAAACAAAGTTTAAGTTGACAAATTAACATGAAGTTCGAAATCATGTAGAGTGAGATTCAAAAATTAGCCATAAGGTGGTTGGAAGCACATGAATGAATGGACTAGGTGGGTTACTAAATTAATTTGTTGTAAGATATTGGTTTTAATGATGGTCTGTGCAGATGTTTAAATGCCTCAGGGAGTGAGTTAGTTCCTAAATAATTGTGGAGCATGTGAATGAGCAAATTAGAGGGAAAGTAAATTCAGATGTTTGAATGGCTGAATGAATTAATGTGTGATTAATAATCAATACTGAGTGGATTTGAGCTGGGTGAGTGACTTCGGTATCTAAATGTGTACCAGACCTGGCTGTATACAATTCAGTCTCTTAAAGGTTACATTTTCTTAAATGAACAATAACATAAATCATTTGGGTCAGCATTTAGGTGTATTATCACATGCTTTGGCTAAGCCCAAATTTAGTTTTATTATTTCTGCTGTTCGGTCAATCTATGAAAAAATGAATAATTGAGATTTTTATTTATTTAGTCCACTAAAATGACAGTGAAAGAGCCAACTCTACAGAAGCACCAACGCTTAACCAAAGGACTGTGTTTGTCGAGGTTCAGATCAAACCCTAGTGAGAGATAACGTCTTGCAAAATCGTCCTAATATCTGTATTTGTGAGTGTGTGATGTATACATATCATTGTGGGGACCCAAATCTTCCCCTAAGGGTGGAAAGACCTGACATTTTTGTCTTTTCCACAGGGAAAACAGTATATTTAAAACAGCCTAAATATATCCATATACCATGGATAAGGTTAAGGTTAGGGGTGGGCATAGCATTGATTAACTATAGTAATTATTATGTTGATTGAAAGTCCTCACCAGGATGATGAGACAAACCTGTCCAAGTGTGTGTGTATGTGTGTGAAAGAGGAAGTGTGTGTGACCTGTGTCATGCTGTCAGTCTGTTTTAGAGATAGTCAGTACAAACTGGCTTTTGTTTCCCTGGCTCTCCCTGGCATACACACTGCATAAATGCAGTGTTTTTTAGTACAAATACCCACACTATTACAATATACATAGCAAACCTCTAACAAGCTACCTAAAACACACACACACACACACACACACACACACACACACACACACACACTAAACAAACACACACAGCTGTTCCACCAGTACCCTATGTGGGAATTTGTAGCCTAAAGGAAAAAGAACAGAAAAAGGAAGAGATGTTTATACAAACAGTTAACACAGACAGTCACTACACCGACTCACTCCTCAGCTCCTGCTGGAATACCTACATCAAATAAATTGCCCTGATTATAGAAAACACACTGACCTAAGCTGGTATACAGATCACATCTCCTTAGATCTAGTAAACTGAAGTACTGAACTAATCAAATACTGAATCAAGTTGATGGTAGCACTTTAAATCGTGTCCTTTGTCTTAAGCTGCCCCAAGTAGGATGGGTCCCTGAGTTTTGGTCAGCATTTAGCAGACGCCTTTATCCAGAAAGACTTACAACTTGTACAGTCTTACAATTCAAGCAATCCTGCTTAAGGACCCAACTGTGGCTGTTTGGCAGAAGTGGGATTTGAACACTGAACCATCAGGTCAATAGTCCAGTACTTTAACCTCTAGGCTACCGCAGTCCAAACGTTTCTTCCTAATAACGTTTGGGAAATTTAACCTTACAACTGTTGACTTAGGCTTGCTCAATTTGGGAATAGCCTTATTATTTAGACGATAATCTAAATTGTAACACTTTGAGACAATACTTCATTGTAAAAGGCACTATAGAAATAAACCTGACTTGACTTTAGGAGGACGTTAGGTTAGGAGGACCGTTAGGAGGTGCCTCATCATGTTAGAATGAGCCAATTAGAATGTGTCAGCCATAATTGGACGCATATGATCAGCCATGCAAAAGATGCTTGATTTTTATTAGGCGGGCCAATGTGTGCCTAGAAGACAGCAGTATTATACCACCAGCAGCTTTAACATGGTGCAGGTTAGGTCCATGGATTCATGTTTTTACACCAAATGACAGGAAAAAGTCCTGATACACATAAGTAAATAATAATCCATAGATCTTATACATATATACATATATATACATATATAGATATTCTTACTTATTTATATACACGATGAGATAATAATGTACAAGTAGTACCAGATGTCTTGAAGGAAAAAAGCTAATAACAACCTCTTCAATTATCTCATATGATTTATAATAAATGTTCCGAAGAACACACACATGGATATGGTCAGAACATTGTGTTCTTCACTGAGTCTACCTAGCTTTGCAGCAAAGGGGCTTCACTAAGGGGCGGAGAAAAAGAAAGAAAGAGAGAGAGAGACAGAGAGAGATAGAGAGAGAATATTATTTGAGAGAGTATTTGAACAGCTGCATAAGGAGCTTTCTACAACTTTCCATTCATAAATCAACTCTGAAAAAACTTTTCCTTACTAAACTTCACACTAACATAGGAAGAATCAAATGTTCAAGGATGAATCTTCACTTAGTGTGCAACATTACTATTTGTATAAGTCTCCCTGTCACTGATAATTCAGGCCAACACATATATGGCTATAATAAGACTATATATAAGGTTGGGTAATATACCCTCTCTGGACACTTTTTTTTAGGTACACTTGTTCCTGATGCTTATTAAAGCAAATATCTAATTAGCCAATCACAATCTTCTGATGACTTATTCCAGCAGGATAACATGAACAGTACCAAAGATTAAATTATTTCAAACTGGCATATTGAACATGACAATGTGTTCCCTATTCTCAAATAGAGCCAGACCTCAATCAATAGAGAACCATCGGATTCTGGAACTGGAGATTCACATCATGGTTGAATCTATGCAAGAATAAAGGCAGTTGTTAAATGCAATAAAGGATCCAACCAGGTATAAACGTATCTTATAGTTATTATAACCTTCCATACAATAAAACCCTTGCAAATAAACTGATAGAAACTTAAGAGTCACGGGCAGCTATGTAAGGTTTTACTGAACCCTTTGGATAGCTGTGTTTTCTAGGGATATTCTCTGGAGTGCATGCAGAGTATTTGTATTTCCAGTGATTTGTCCATAGTGAAACCATATTTTTTAACATTAAATATAATTTTTAAAATACAGATAAGTAATAACGTTGTGCGTGTATTACTTAACTGGGGGGTAAATCTCCTGCTTGTTCAGTTTACCTCCAATCTGCGGCGCTATGGTGTTGTATTGGTCTTTCTGACAAATAGTCGAAGAACAGCGCTGTAGTGCAAACGGCTCATAGTTCCTATATAGGCGCACTACAAAGTGCGTTTGAAATCTCGCTGTCTCCGCCCTACTAAGTGCACTCTATTTCAACTCAGCATGCATTTGGGATGGACGCTTTGTTCTAGTGGGATTCATGCAATGTTACTATGTTAGCTAGCCGTGGCTGTGTCGTTGGTAATGTCCTTTAGCGATGTCTACAGTCTCTAAAGTTGTTCTGGGATTATCGGTGGTTCTGACGGTCGGCACTGTGGCGGGGGTTCATATCAAACAGAACTGGGATAGACAGGTAAAAACTCGCAATGTAGCTTACTATATCTAGGCTGAATTTGTTGCAGCTATATTAGCTATACTGGTTAAGGAACATCCATGAGCTGTTTACATGGCTGTTCGATTCAATGTAAGAGTCGATTCCGATTCCTGATTCCTATTGTGATTGTAATTCTGATTATGATACCGTTTTTAACTCCCATTCTGATCCGTGTTTGATTCGTATTGCCATTTTGAATCTTCCTCTTACTGCATTTGTGATTCTTATTCTGATTCTAATCTTGATTCTGATGCCTGTTCTAAGACTTTCTTATTGTGAATTTGTTTTTGGTTCTACCTGTCCTGGCAAAACATGGGTCCAAATGCACTGGCCCAAAACTGCAAGGACCTGGGTTCGAGTGCTATTACATGTACACATGATTGTCTGTGTCTGTGTAGGTTCTGTGGTTCAACAATAACATGCAAATTAAATCAATATGTCTCAGGCTATCAAAAAGCACTTGGTCCATATCGGATTGTTTTTGTGATTTCTTCTCCACAGAGGCTGCGTGAGGGAGTGCTGCGAGATCTGGAGCGTGTGGAGAGGAAGCGGGAGAACCTGCGAGCCCTCGAGGAACAGATCCTCCTCACCCAGGAGCTCGTGGCTCAACGAAAGGTACAAGAAGTCGCCAGTGCTACCAACGCCACTACGAGTTCCTGAAAACGCCGGTCAGAACAGGTTATAAAAGCAGTGTAATCCTTGAGATTACGTTCCCCAGCCTTGGCATGATTACCATGTGATCTGACATAACCTGCTGTCTCACTGCAGACTTATAATGTCTATAATGGATGGAGTGGAGAAGCGAGGGCTGATGGGACAGGACGATGTGGCCATGTGCACCTCAGCCTCTGATGGCTTGGAGGAGGGTGAGGTGGAGGGAGAGACGCTACTCATTGTGGAGTCTGAGGACCAGGCTTCTGTGGACCTTTCACATGACCAGAGCGGTGATTCTCTGACCAGCGATCCAGGAGAGGACACAGAGGGTGCCTGGAGTGAAGACACTGCATTCTACTGCGAAAAATGCCGCAAGTGGATCCCTGCTAGTAAGAACCTTAAAGTTTCAGTTTGTCATAGTGACATATTTTACAAAAGTTCAATTGAAAGAGAGTTTTCTACGTACGATAATGTCTCAGTGTAACCAATCCTAAACATGCGTAACCACTTCCATTAACCTACAGTTGGATAAAATCAGGTTAGTTTAAAAGAAACTGTTGAATATCTCGTATAATTCCTTGAATAATGTATTGAAAGCAAAAATACATTGGTTAGTCCAGGGTGCTGTCGCTTCCCCAGAATTATGCCCTGCCTCTGTGGGAGAGTATTGCACTGTGTAAGATTTGCCTGGGGGCAAATTTCAGAGTATTAATTTTAATATTATACATGTTATTGGATTCCCATCATCGTAAACTGATCCATCGTAATCTGAAAAGTGTCTGTATTCATAAACAGTACATACAGGTTCTCTGATAATAATAGTAATAATGCACTATGACAGTCTGTTAAAGTTAAAGCTGTACTGGTAACCAGGCCAGTTAAGATTGGGGACAAAAAAAAACAACAGATTTCTCCTATCTCTTGTGGTGCCGTAGCCCAGCTGCGAGGGGAGCAACCCAGCTACCTGAAGGGTGACAACTTCTTCAAGTTTGTGTGCTTTGACTGTTCCGATGATGGCAAGGAGAGCTTTGAGAGGATGCGACTCACGTGGCAGCAGGTATATTTGGATTCAAAGTGGTAGTACATTTTGGATGTTGTGGAAAATTAGTTACAGGTGCTTTAGCTCTAGTTCTTTCTATTGTTCATTTTTCTTAGACATTTCAGAATGTCCTTAAATAAAGTAACATTAAACCACTAAATCCCAAATCGTAAAAGCCTTTTCAGTCCAGCTCAGTGTGGCCACTCTGTGTGCAGGTGGTGATGCTGGCCATGTATAACCTGTCTTTAGAGGGCACAGGGCGACAAGGTTACTTCCGCTGGAAAGAAGATATCTGCGCTTTCATCAACCGCCACTGGACCTTCTTACTCGGCAGTAGGTAAGACTGCAAATGATAGCGTTGTTCATTATGCGTAGATTTCATACATTGCCTGAGTTAAGATCTACATGTAGCCACGGATTCTGACCCATTTAGGACTAAAGTTTTTTAGTGTTTTTACGAGGGTCTAGACCCTATCCCGATATTCACAGCTCCCAGGCAGTGCTAAACTCTGGACTGGGCACCAGTCCATCACTCAAACTGCACTTGCTGTTGCAGCTCACAATGCCATCTGTCCATGCCCAGTCTGTCAGGAAAGGCACTGCCAGGATTCAATCCGGGGTCACTGTGGTGGTGGGCTTGTTGGTGGCCCCACCAGAGCATTCAGTGAGCTAATCCCTTGCACTTCTGTTTTTCCTTCCAGGAAAAAGACGTCGACATGGTGGAGCACAGTAGCGGGTTGTTTGTCTGTGGGTAGCCCGACTTTCTTTCGTTCAGGGGCGCAGGAATTCGGTGAGCCGGGCTGGTGGAAACTTGTCCAGAATCGACCACCCACTCTTCGACCAGAGGGAGATAAGCCATCCAGCTCTGCCCTCAAGTCCAAAGGTACAAAGGCCGTGCTTCTTAAGTCCAGTGTATTAGGGCCTGAAATGAGCAATACATCTGACAAGTGTATACATAATACAGCAGCATCCATCCAATTAATTGTATTCTAGGTACATCCAAGACCCCAGCAGACCCCACTATTACAGTGGAGGGGCTTCGAAAGCGGGGTGCACGCAGCGCAGTGGAGAGTGCTATGCGCCTGAAGGAAAAGCGCTCACGTACACAGGAGGCTAAGGAGATCCGGCGGGCACAGAGAGAGGCCGCCTCCACAATCCCTCTCAGGCAAACCGGCCGCTCTTTCACACTGGAGAGAGGTGAGGTGGTGGACTTTGCCTCGCTCAGCTCATCGGATCGGACGTCACCGTCGCCTTCACCATCACCTGACTTCTCCACCCCTGGCACGCCTGCCTCTCACTCTGCTACGCCCAGTCTGCTGTCTGAGGCAGACCTGGTGCCTGACGCCATGCCCCCCCAGGCGCTCTTTCACGGTGAGTAGAGATGCATTATCATGCAATTCTGACGGAGTGTTATTCTTTGCATCTACATTTGTCTGCTAATTTGTACATAGATGATGAGGAGCTGGATGCTGAGGGTGCGATCGACCCAGGCATCGAGTATTTGGCACCGCCCAGAGGCACCGCCGTCTTTGCTCGCAAAAAACAGGAGCTCATCAAGCAGGAGCCGGAGAGCGAAGACGAGGAAGAGGATGGGCGAGAGGAAACCAGAAAGGAAAAGGGTGAGCGAAGGAAAGAGAAGGTGGAGGCAGGAACCACGTCCTCACCCCGCTACGCTCCCCTCAGTCTTTACGACGAGCGCATGCTGTTACGAAGGCTGGAGGCATGCCCACAAGCACTGGCTGTGACGCCGCAGGCCAAGCGACTTCGCCGGAAGCTGCTCGTGCGTCAGGCCAAACGTGAGAGAGGGCTCCCCCTGCTGGATGCTGACCAGGCTGTCAGCGTCGCCCTCAGCTTGGTCGGCGGCGTGTACGGAGCGAAGGTGGCTGCATCCAGCGAGACTGGAAAGTTCAGGATGAACAACGAGGATCTGCGCATACTTGACCGCTTTCAGGTAACACAGATACACACTGATTACAGAAAGGGGAATGTGTCATTCTGAAATATTTTAATTTTGCATTGTATTGTTAAGCAGGTAGGTGAAGAAGCAATCTCGGCTGTTTGGTAATATTTTAGCAAATGTGAATGTATAGCAATTCTAAAGGTTAAACAATGCAAGCTCATGATGTAGATCTTATACTATTATAGGCAAAAAGACATGTAAATAAACACATGTTTTAAAAGTAATTGTAAGCATGTAATGTTGTTGTTGGTACTCGGTATTGGCAAGTACTCAAACGCAAGTACTGTACGGTACGGTACGGTATCGGTGCATCCTTAACCACAAACCTTGCAGTATTGTTAGAGGTGGTTTAGTTTGAAAACATGGTTGTTTGCTCAAAAGATGGCAATCTTCAAAGTGTCGGTATTCGCTTGCCGTCGACCACATAAGTATTAGCACAAAACAACAGTCAGCAAACCTGAAAAAAGTGCCTTACGATAAGAAAAGCTATGTTGCGAAAGACACGGTGCCAGTTGAAGTGGCTGAGAAGGATCGGTTTAAACAGGACCTGAATACTTTAGACCAAAGATATGCACTGCATTGTTGTAAATAAAATCAACGAAAAATATCAAGATCTTTTTAATATTGAACATCCCTAATCTGAGCTCTTTGTTTTTACAGGTCACAGCATCCAGCAGAAAAGGTTGCTACCAGCCCAACGTCTCCTTCTGGAACAGACTCATGGGCTCTGATGCCTGTATGGACCAGGATATCAAGAGTCCTTACACATCTAGAACTCTTAAACCTTATATAAGGTAAAGCAGTTTATCATGCTGTGGGTCTCTGTGTGGGTCTCTGTGTGGGTCTCTGTGTGGGTCTCTGTGTCTGTACATAGTCGAATCCGTTTAATTGGACCACACATACATACATACATACATACATACATACACATATATAAATAAATGTGTGTTTGTGCACTTGCAGGAGAGACCACGAGACAAAGCCACTGAAGATGAACTTACTGGCTGAGATTCGCGCATATCCCCACAAGAATGATCCGTCTTGGGTTCCGGATCCTGATTCACCCATAGATTACTGCTATGTACGGCCCAACCACATTCCCTCCGTCAATTCCATGTGCCATGACATGTTCTGGCCTGGTGAGTGTGATTTATTTTTATTCTGTTCTAGACATTAAATAAAGAATGGTAGCTCAGTGGTAATCATGTTTAGCTTAAAACCTAAAATGTCCAGTATAGACACTACATGAAAACAGGGAATTTCACTTACATTGTTTCAGCTGCTGAAATCTGAATACAAGACTCTTTCTTGAAAAACAATAACAAGATGGTTGTATAATGCAGGGTTTTGTTAAGAAGCCATTGCTGTCTACGAAAAACATCAAGAACAAAATAAAGTTTCTGAACAGAATATGAACCATTACCAAATTCAGGAAAGTTCTGAGGCCGTATAAAGTGAACCACTGTTTATTGAATTGTTTCTATTATATTTAAATGTATGCATTATCATTTGTTTATCTCGTTTTTGGACTGGTAAATACACATGCAGATCAAACCATAAGCCTTATTAAGGTCTGTTCTTCCTCATCCTTCCTGTGTTTGAAGGTGTGGACCTGTCTGAGTGCCTGCAGTACCCAGATTTCAGCGTGGTGGTGCTTTATAAGAAAGTTGTGATTGGATTTGGCTTCATGGTGCCCGATGTCAAATATAACGAGGCTTACATCTCCTTCCTGCTGGTGCATCCTGAGTGGAGGAGGGCTGGCATTGCCACCTTTATGATTTACCATCTGATTCAGGTGAGCCGTCAATAAATGCAGAGCATCACCCAGACCAAACAAAACCATGATGGAGGGAGTTCTCGTCACATTCCAGCTGCTGCCAATAAATAAATTTACTGACAAAAAAATAATGAACCGAGAAGGGGTTGTTGTAATAAAATTAAACTTTACACATGCAGTGTTCCCTCGTTTAGGGCGGGGGTTACGTTCCAGGACGCTATATTTATTTAAGTATTTCTACACTATTTTAGCAGTAGAACTTGCAGACCGTTTGGGTTACAATGGGCTAAAATGAATTCAGTCTATAATGAAACTTTTCAAACAACGAACACAAAACCGCAGATAAAAGCATCGTCATGTCCGTAAGTACAGACTCAGGCGGACGATGCTCTAGTGTTACTTCTCGTTTTTGGTGAGTATTCATCCGCTGAGTAAATACACTATTGTAGTGTTTTTAAC
>JAVSBV010000093.1:5437842-5467310 GCA_033117975.1 Parotocinclus spilosoma
TTATCTTAACTAAAGTGAGAAATGAAGTTTTAAAACATATCCGCTAGCCGCCCGGTTTGTATAGTTTCGCTGAAACATCCAGTATCATATTAGAGCGCATGACTACACTATGACGCTAACCTCTAACAATCAAACCAGTTTATCAGAAACAAACATTAAAACATGGCGTAGCTATGAATGTGTTAGAACATACCGCTTTCAGCTCAGCCAGTGTATCTGCTTGGAGGTCCATCGCCAGCCCCTCCTCAATGAACGCCGTCCAGCCACCTGCTGGGCTCTCAACCTGGCCCGCAACAACAAGCCGCGTCCCAAATCGCTCTCATCCATCACAACTAGTGCACTACGTAGCCACTATGACCTTCGTCGTGTGGTGCAGTTATACAGGGAGGTAAGCTCCAAATGGGATTTAGCGTACAAAATTAACGGTATAGCGGCACATTGAGGTTTTACGCTAATAGTGTGTAGATTGTAATTCAGACCAGTACGGATGCAGTTAACGAAATATCTGTTTATTTTCAAATGTATGGGACATTGATCCCTCTACCAAACCACCATGTATACATGTATTAGTGATATAGTAGTAGACCAAATTTAGCTGGCCACATTTTGGTTTTCGAAAATGTTGGGGCCTCAGATCAAGTTTCCTTGCCATTAACTTTCATACCTAATCATTTAGTCTTTTAATTTAGTCCTCTGTTGTGTTCAAATTGACGTTGGTGGTGGTTGTTGCAAATTTGACAGGGTTCCTCAAAAACTTCCAATAAATTAATTAGAAAACAATTGTTATCAGCAACTGGGTAGCACATCTTACAGCTCCAGAGATTCCCACATGTGAAGTTTGCATGTTCTCCCTGAAATTATATGTGTTTCCTCCAGGAAAGGCACACTAAGGTTTTCTACAATATAAGACATGCTTTAGCTCAATCTGTATTTCTTAAAAAGCGTTCCTGTGTGTTGCTTTAGGTTGCTTTATGTTTACGTTACGGTTAGGTGAAGATGCAGCATTAATAAACTACATTAATGTTCCAACAATTTAAAGTCTCTGCAAAGCTAGAAAAGGCAAACTTTTTTGCTCCAGATGGGTTGGTGCCCTGTTAGTTTTAATTCCAAATTTAGCCCTGCCTGCTTGTTACCAACAACAACACATAGTATTAAGCTAGTAGGACCATACAAATGAATGAATTAATGAATAAGGATTGTTATCAGCAACTCGTTTCCTAGTCATTATCATAAAATGTGTGATTTCCCTTTGATTTCATTAATCTACATATGCATCACATTAGCACGTTTCAAAATCAATTAATCTATCTATTCTATTAATAGCCATAGTAACATTGTTTACATTGTTTACAATAGTAAAACAGTTCAGTAACATTGGGCTCCATAAAAACAGAACTGCAGTGCTACCCTTGTAAAAAAGTGAAAGCCAAACCAGCATATGTTTTGTCTTGGATGCTGGTCATACCGGTAATCCATAAAGGTTCACCAGCTAAACCAGCATAAATTGACTTGGTCCGACATGGAAACATGGAAGTGGCATGGTGTTGCTGTTTGACCAGCATACCAGCATTTAAAAAAACAACATATGCTGGCATTTGTTGTATTTTTTATTAACACGTATAGCTAGTGATTGCAAAAAAAACCTCCAAACAAAATATAAGTTATAGTTATACATGTACCTCCAACCGATAGTGACATGCTCTTAAAGCCCAAATATTAATGAAACGACGTTCCAGTAAAACATTAGTGAAAGTCTCCTACCAAATTTCATCTTATTACTAATAACTGGCTCTCTTTCAAATCTTGTAATAACACGATAGTCAGAACTCATGAGTGGATGTAATTTCAACACATAAATTCCAGTATCTCCACCACATTTATTCCACAATTCATTTTTATTTAAAATTGTATATCACCAAGTGAAGTAACAAGGGACATTTCATTAAAAAATGGTAATTTTACAAAATCATGTTATATATGAAGGCTAATTCACAAAAAATAATGATTACAAACTATTAAACCAAACTGACTCTAATCTGGTACATTTTATCTCTATTGGTAAAAACCTGTGCGGTAAGAATAAAACCCAATATCATGTCTTTTGTAAGACATTGTGGTATCTGCTTACAACTGTGTCCTCCAAAATATAGATATAGGAAATATGAAATAACATAAAAAATAAATTTGTGTTATTTCAAAGGTGACTCAGGTCAAGCGATATCTGAGCTGCTTCCAGAATCGGCCGTTGGGTTGCGCTGTTTGCCTCCACCTCAGCACTTCATACTTTCTTCTGACGGACTGTATGTGTGCTGGCAACAATGAATAATCAGCATTCTTCTCACTCTCCACCAGGATGACCCTGAGTCCAGATTGAGTAATGGCAGAAAAAAAGTCTGCAAGTGGCAAGTCGTCGAGGTTTTCTTGTCCTTGACTCACCGGAATCAAGTTATTATCTTTAAGACTGACTGGATCTATTCCTGGTAGAATGAGCACAACCATCCGGGTCTGGCTCAGAACATCATTCATTTCGGCAATACTCACTGCAATCAGAACAACATCTCAGACATTTCTTATAAAATAAATTAATTTAATTCACTCATATTAAGTAACTGATTCATATTCAATAGTAGTGTGGTTGGTCAGGAACCTCTCTGGATGTTCAGGATACCCTGGACATGGTCCATCAAAGGATACCACATACACACACTCACACACTCACTCACTCACTCACTCACACCAGAGCATAAATTGGAGCCTGAGAATCTTCAACGTGATTTAAATTCATATTTCAAAAGCTGAGTAGATGTGTAGTTGCTAAGATTAAATTAATTGGCAGTTTAACTCTAATCATCTGCTTGTCCTAAACAGAAATACACAATTACATGCACAATAGTGATAGTTTACCTGTGCCCGAGTCATCACGACCACGTATAAAGAGCTTGAGGTCATGTGTGTCCTCCAGCACCTCTGGCAAGATTCTCAGGGTCAATTCCTTTGCTGCAGAGGAACCAGAACTATTGCCAGGAACGTGAGATACATATGCATTGTATAGCTTCCCCTCTTGATTTGTCACTGTAGAACAAGTAACACAAAAGGCTAATAAATGAACTGCCTATAAGCTGTGTATTATTTTGTGCGGTAAGAGTTTTGAACAATTTACCTTTGCTTCTGCCAGATAGATCACGATAGGCTAGAATTATGTCTATTTTAAAGAATGCCAACAGGATAGCAAAAATAACTATGAGTATGAGAGGCACAGCAATCAATAGTGTTGTCGTGGTAGTACTATCATCTATGAGAAAAAAAGCAGATAGAAAATGTTATTCCATGTCCCTACAAACAATCAAAAGGCTTCAGTGAAAATTGAATAATTGAAAAATGTTGTAAATATCATCGCATTTTGAGTTATGTTATGTATTTTCCAAGTCACTGTCTTGTTCTTTAGGGTACCCAATCTTCTGAGTGTCTGAAACAGGAAGATAGGAAGGTGTCTATAGTAGGATATTGACCTAAACTCAAAACTCTTGTTTCCAAAGATGCATACATTTTCAGCAGCGTGCTCATGTGTGCATAATCTCTTTATTTACAATACAATTTGGCACACTGGAACTATAAACTGGGGTTAAAATGTACCCCTTAGCGGATTTCTCAACAGCCTGATGTGTGGGGAGAAACTATGCCATGGAACCTTACTTTGGGAGATAGGGTTGATACCTCTTATAGTGCAGACTGCTCCATTATGAAATACGTCAGCACTCCCAAAAGTAAATGATATGCCCCCTAAAAGGGGTAAAATATATTGCAGGAGGGCCAGAGCAAAGCAAATGAATGATGCATGTTTTAGCACTGTTATGCTAAACAGTAAGAAATTAAGACATTCAATGCATGTCACCATTAAGGTGAATTATCACTATGTTGTTGTGTTCAATTAGAAGTTGCAGTTTAATATGAATTGCAATGTTTAAAAGAGGGAAGAAAAAACATTCCAGTGGTGCTTTGCATGAAAAAAAGATGTGTACACATGTGCCAGAGGGTGTCAAGATAGAAAACCAGATGTGCCCTTATTTGCTCACCAATTCAATAAAGACCAAAGACACATGCACAATCAAACCAGGTATAAATTGTGTCCCTGGTCAAGTGAAACATTGAGAAGGTCATTTGCAGTTCTTACATTATGTTCAAGTGCAGAAAGGTAATAAGTGTTCTCAAACAGAAGGAACTTCCAGGTACTACACCTAATATTAAATGTTCTCATAATTATTGGTGGCTCAGGAGTGCCAACACTATGATAACTGATGACATGGTTTCACATTAATAATGTAATTTATACTTACGACTTGGTAGAGATTTATGAGATACAGTGATCATAATCTTGGAATACCTAATATATGGTAATACTATGGTAAGGCGAAAAGAGAGAATAATGAGCTTAAAAGCTTTATAATTACACACTTTTAAAAGTTTCAGTGTATTCTGAGTTAAGACAAGTCACATTTATAGGATTTAACAAATTCCCTTAAAAATTCCACAGTTCTCTTGGCCCCAACCATGGCAGCTTGGTGATGCTGGTTCTTGAACCTTTAAGCTCTGGATCAGTACCTTAACTGGTACTCCAACACCACCACAATCAATAGACAGTTCACGAACAACAACTCTCCCAACTCACTGTGCACTATTCACAATACAATTTGCACCTGTTTTAGGAGCAGACTGCCATTTCATGTAAATAGAAGGGGGAAAATCATGCCATGCAACTCATTAAAATTAAACAATAAAATAATTTAATGTTTAAACCAAAATATTATTTGAATGATGAAAGTTTAATAGCTTAATACTAAAATTAAAAAAAATATCTAAAACATTATTTAGGGCCACTGGCAATCACAGGCCCTTTACCCTAAATTTTGTCTTACCTTTCCAAAATTACATGCAAAAAACATGGGTATTAGAAGTATGGATTTTGTCCACTCTAGCAGCTACAACATCCTTGACTTCCAGAGAAGGCTTTCCACTATATTTTGGTACATGATCTGGATTTTTGGCAGTTGTGTTAAACAACACTCATTTAAAACTACTCCAGACTCATTAGTACATTTGCAATTAATCTCAAAACCTTCTGATTAAGTTAAGACGGCTTTGCGTGAGTCAGAACTGACTTACTGTGGAGGTGAAAGCCTATTAAAGTGTAATTTTGAGAGGCACTGTGGTGTTCAGTACATCCCATTCTACAGTTACTGTTTTTCTATGAGAGCCCATGTCTGCATGCTTCAGATTATTAATCATTTGGTCATATAATGTATTTACACTACACATACTGTATATGGTTTGCTAAAGACAATCACAATGAGAACCATACATGCAAATGTAAATAGGTTTTCTTTAAATACACTTTAAATTCACTTTTTTGGATTGCAAACATACATATTATTTTCAATATATCCCTGAGTAATATGGGCAACTACACCCGGATAGAACTGGAACCCAGAAGGCTGTGAATGAGTGTTTCATAGAGAATGCACTGAAATCTTACTGCAGGGACCCTGCATTTTATTTGGATCTATGTGGGACCTCAAATTCCTTGTCCAGCCCAAAATCGTATTAGGGTAGACAATAACCTTTGACTTCTCCATCTTCATACTTGTGGTTCCTAGTCTTATGTTATTTTATTATTATTGTCTTATGTATGTGCACATAATTGTCCTCATTATGCAATGCTTACCTTGAATAAGCCACAACAGACCTATATCCATTCCACTTGGACTTAGGACAATGCACTGAAATGGCACACCAATGAAGTCTGGAGAAACCTTGGGAATGAACAATGTGCCACTGCCGTATACACTGCCGTCTTCATTCATCTTTCTGTGTAATGAACAATAAAATGAATAATGATCACAATGCTTATACTATTGCTAATGATGAAGATTTATTATTATTATTATTATTATTATTATAAGTAGTAGTAGTATTTAATTGGCACACACTTTTAAAAAAGTGACTTTGAAATAATGCAGAAGCCAGAGCTGGCAGTGACCATAAACGTGCAAGGTAGTTAGAGGAAAACATAGAGATCTGTTTTCTGAGAACATCTGTTCATCTCTACAATTACAGAATACACTAGCATTGAAAAGAATCACTGGGAAATTACTTAATGTTTTAAGAATTGTACAGGGAACCATTAAACTGATTTAATTGGAGTAAATAATACACTAACACAATGACTTACTTTGTTACTCAACAAACTTCATTCTAAACATCCTCCATTTCCACTAACACATAATCACTGTGACACTGAGTGCATAAGCCTAACTATATTTAAAACCAATTGTACCTTGATAGAACACAAATCAAATATTTTGGAAACAAAAACATCTGAGACTTTTGCTTACATAGTTTGGTTCTCCTGAAGTTGTGGATATGAGTCAATGAAAGAGTGGTTTAAAGTCCAATAGAGGACGGTTTCTGGAATTTCTTCCGCTCTTGAGCCAATGATGGCACGACATTCTAGCTTGATTTCCACAGCTGCACAAAACATCAAAAAGTGAACAGATCAAAACCATGCTACATCACCTATGCAAACTGCAAGAAACACTTGACAAGATGCTTTACACTTTCAGTTAAATGACACCTTGCCTGATTTAACATAGAGAGTCGTGTTCTGAGGATATTCTATCCTAGGCTTCTCCAGTGGCTCTGAAAAATATGAATTTCATGTTTAATAAAGCTTTGAAATACAAATAAATAGCCTTTTGATTTCCTAGCGATAGACATGAAATCTGACTAAATCGAAATTCTATGTTTATTGGATGTTTTGTATTTTCCAAATTATTACTACTACTACTACTAATAATAGCAATCAACAGTAAAGCAAAATTACTTTATTATTTTACTTTAGTATTTTTATGCACAAAAACTCACCATTCTCTAGTACTTTGAGCTGAATGGTATGAGAAGCTGTGTAGTCTTTGCCTTCATAGTTGAAGTCAACAAGACACGTGTAGTTGCCCGAGTTGCTCAGAGATAAATTAAAAATAGTAAATTCACTGCCTTCACTGCCTTGTATGCCAATAAGCTTGCATTCCTGCAAAAAAAAGTATTAAAAGTAATGGGATTTAAATACATTATATGACCAAACGATTCATAATATGTAACATACAGGCATACGCCCCCTATTAATTCAATTCAATTCAATTTTATTTATATAGTGCTTTTTACAATGGTGCATTGTCTCAAAGCAGCTTTACAATATTACATTATCTTAAAAGACCAATCTCAAGTTGAGCAAGCCTAGGGTGACAGTGGAAAGGAAAAACTCAATGAAAGTGGTAGGAAGAAACCTCGGGAGGACCAAGACTCAACAGGGGACCCATCCTCCATGGGTGGCCTTGATGTAATGTAATTTAATAATTTAAATTAATAACAAAATAATAATACAATTTTAATTAGTATTCAATAAATAAACTAAATTATAAAACAAATAGATTATAAAATGAGTCCTCAGTGGGAGGTCCTTGGAGGCACACCATCTCCTAATGTTATTATTAAATATTAAATTAAAAACAGTCACTGTAGAATGGGATGTCCTGAACACCACAGTGCCTCTCAAAATGACACTTTAGTAGGCTTTCACCTCCACAGAACTCTATCAGTTCTGATCTTACCTCCATCAGAAACAGTTTAGATTAATTTGGAAATACAACAATGAATCAGGGCTTATTGTTGACCTGGTCATGTTCCAAAATATAGTGTAAAGCCTTCTTATGAAGTGAATGATGTTATAAAGGGGACAAAATCCGTACTTCTAGTGGGTACTTTTGTACCCATGTTTCTGGATATAATTTTTGATCGTTCACAAATGTTTTGCTGTATAGTGGAGCACTCAAATATCCATATACAAGGGTATCCCTATTTAGGGGAAAGGGCCTGTGATTGACAGGGGTCCAATATAACGAATAAGTCTATATAATATACAATAATTATATAATAACTATTAAACTTTCAGAGAATTCGCTTTTCATTAAGGTAATGTCTGACCTTGTACCACTGGACTTGCAATATTTGCCCCAGTGTTGGAACATTCTCTTCAGTACAGGAAAGATTTACACTGCTTCCTGGTAGTCCAAATGTATCATCATCAGACCTTGGACACGGTCCGACCTCAACAGAGAGATGCACTCGGAACTCTTTGTTAACAGTAGAATTGGTACTGCTGTAAACAGATTGCATTGTACTGTCATTAGTATATATTCTTTAGTAAATAATGTACAGTCTATCTGTTTATATGGTGTTAAATGAACTCTAGTTTTATTTTTCTTACCTTCTGCATATGTAAAGGCCGCTGTCAGATGTTATTGTGCTTAAAAACCACAATGACCTTCCTTGTATTTTAATATGTGGGTTTGCATTAAGAGTACAGTTGTCTTTAGTCCAAGTTATTGTTACGTTGTCAGAGTCCTGGTCTATTTGACAGAAGATGAGAAAACTGTGACCTTCAATAGCTGTCTGCACCTGCTGCTCTGTAAAAAAAGTGTGCATTAAAAAATATTATTATCATCACTACAACTACTAACATTATTACTACCGCTACAATTGCTTGTTTGCCAATGCATGAGTAAAGTTACATGCCACTTAACAAGTTATGAAAAAAACTATAATGTACTAATTAAATAGGACACTTTATTAGGTACACCTGTTCAACTGCTCACTAAGATGAGGATCTAATCAACCAATCACATGGCAGAAGGCATGTGTCTATACATGATCAATACAATGCTGAATTTCATGTGACATTGTTGTTGGTGCTAGACAGTTTAGTGTGAGAAACTATTACAGAAACTTGTATTTCTGAAACTTCTGACCTATTGGGATTTTCACACATGGTTTACAGAGAGTAGTCTAAATGACCAGACTGGTTCGAGCTGCTAGAAAGGAATGGTACCTCAAATAACCATCCATTAAGTGAGGTAGGCAAAAGAGCATCTCTGAATGCACAACATTTTAAACCTAAGCAGATGGGCTACAACAGCAAAATATCACAATCCAATCCTGATGACAAAAATTTTAATAAACAGGCAATTAAGGCTACAACTCACATGGGCTCTCCAAAGTCATAAGACATCTCAATTCAATTCTGTTGCGACATTCAGATGGTAGGTTCAGAATTTGGCATATACAGCATAGAAGCACAGGTCCACCCTGCCTTTTATCAACAGTTCAGGCTGCTGGTTTTGTAATGGTGTGGTAAATATTTTCTTGGCACTCTATAAGCCCCTTAATATTAACTGAACATTGTTTAAACACCAAAGCTTGCATGAATAATGTTGCTGATCATGGTCATGGCTTTATGAGCACAGTGCAGCATCTTCTTCGTGTAATGAAACATAACATAGATAATCTCAAAATGGTTTCTTAAACATGACAATAAGTACACAGCCACCAGATCTCAATCCAACAGAGCACCTTTGGGATGCAGTGTTACAGGAGATTCGCAATCATGTTAATACAGACCAAAAGGTCTAAGGGTGGTTCTGAATGTAAAAGGATGTCCATACCTGTGCTAGCAAAGTGTACGTAATAAAGTGGCCAGTGAGTACATTTTTCCACATAACTGACACAATAATATCAGGGCTGTAGCCAAGGTTTAAAACAAGAAGGAGATAAAAGTTAGAGGGAAGACATGTTACGATTTACAATTAATTGTAAGTTAATCCACCTGGATCTACAATATATCTAACATAATTATTTGGCATGTGCATTTAACAAAAATTAACACTTTGCTGAATGAATAATACATATTAATAACATTTATTCTAGAGAGTCAAAATGTCTATGGTATGAAACTTATTTGTAAGATAATTTTTAAAAACCTATTAACAACATAATACCAGCATTATGCATATTATACACAAACTTGATTTTTAAATGTATAAATATTTAAGATGTACACTTTTCTTTGCTATTAGATAGTAGTTATAACAACATAAACCATTCCAAACCAACTGCATTACATTACCCAGAAAAAGATTGAAAATTAATTTCAGAGAACAAATTCTCTTACCTTTGCATTTGGACATTAATATAAGTGAGCCCAAACTAAAAAGCAGAAGCAAAACACATGCCATTGTCTTGCAAAACGACATATTAAAGAAAAACTTCAAACTAACAAAACAATTAAAACAAAGTTGAATGTTAACAATGTTAGTACAAAGCTATCCAACAATAGTTGTATGAGCTGTAGATTACGATTCATATGACGTCTTTAAAAGAACATAAGTATTTAAGCTATATAAATTGAGCGCATAACCCAGTATAACCCATGACTGACTCATTCATTTCATTTTCACTTCATTATAAGTGAGTCAGCATTTCTGAGTCGTTTTTTCCGTTTTTTTGTTTGTTGAACTCTCTGATCAGAACTGGCTCACGTTTTGATGGCAGGATTATCAGCATTACCAGAATGTGTTGTATCTTAAATCCCCCTTGCTACATACAGTACTGCTACAGTATTGCTACATAATGTATCTCACAAAAG
Organism: Parotocinclus spilosoma; assembly: GCA_033117975.1. NCBI lineage: Eukaryota > Metazoa > Chordata > Actinopteri > Siluriformes > Loricariidae > Parotocinclus > Parotocinclus spilosoma. The sequence continues at coordinate 5,448,374 of JAVSBV010000093.1, forward strand.
TAATTTTTGTTACTATTCTATTATATCTTTTAATGGGACAACACTGAATAAATGATACTTTGATGTAATGTAAAGTAGGTAGTATACAGCTTATATGAAAGTGTAAATTTGCTGTGCCCTAAAAATAACTCAACACACAGCCATTGATGTCTAAACTGCTGGCGACAAAAGTGAGTACATCCCTAAGTGAAAATGGCCACTAATTGTACCCAAAGTGTCAATATTTTGTGTGGCCACCATTATTCCCTGCCCTGTCTTCGCAGCTTCATAGGTTGCCACTGGAACCCTCTTCCACTCCTCCATAATGACATCACAGAGCTGGTGAATGTTAGAGACAGTGCCAGGTTAGGATTGGAAGGGACCATGCTCTTCCTCAGTATGTCACATTACATGTTGGCATTCATGATTCCCTCAATGAACTGTAGCTCCCCACAGCTGGCAGCACTCATGCAGCCCCAAAACATGACATTCCCACCACCATGCTTGAATGTGAATAAGACACACTTGTTTTTGTGCTAATCACCTAGTTGCTACCATACACCCATGTCACTATCTGAACCAAATACGTTTAGTCTGCTTGTTCTCAGCAAACTGTTTGCAGGTTTTCTTGTGCATATTTAGAAAAGGCTTCCTTCTGGAACGACCAAATTGATGCAATGTGTAACGAATGATCTGAGCACTGACAGGCTGACCCCCCACCCCTTTAACCTCTGCAGCAATGCTGGCAGCACTCTTATATCTATTTTCATAAGCCAACCTCTGGATATGACACTGAGCAGGTGCACTTCACTTTTATCTTCAACCATGGCGAGGTTTGTTCTGATATGGTGTTGGCCACTGTGCTACAACTCACTTTCAGGGTGTTGGCAATCTTCTTATAACCTATGCCATATTTATATTTTTTGTACTATTTTCCAGTCACCCACAGTACAATGTCTATGTATGTCCAGTTGTAACATTTTTATTAGCAAGCAACAACAATCTTCTATTAGCATTAGCCTATTTTAGACATTGTTAGTCCTTCTGGAACCCAGAGTTATTGTTGTTTCTGTAGATCACACTATCGTTTGGTACATAATATAGTGCTCATTAGGGGATATTTAAAATTAAATATGAACCGATTAAAAATAAACATTTGATTTTATTTTGTTAAACAAGATCATCATAAAGCCAAATGAAAAGGTCAAAGAAAGTCGTTTGATTATGCAAAAGAGATGCAAACTCAATTATCATGATTGAGTAGCAAGTGATATATTCATGGGGTGAACAGAAGCATGTTAAACTGGACGAGAGTGCTCCACATTGACTGTTCAGTAGGGTGTATGGTCACCCAACACTGCCAAAACAGGCTGAGAGTGACGGGGCATGGACAGTATCAGATTGTCCAGCAGTTATTGTGAGATCCTCTTGGCATTAATTTTAAAATATCCCCTAATGTTTGTGAGCAGTGTACGTATTGGAACAGCCAGTTCATTACCTGCAAAATATCTGTTTTTAAAACTACAGTACTACTGTTCTTTACCCCTTGCCCTCTTCCCTTCAGACCCTAGGAAAAGTAATTCTTTAATTATTTAAATTCGTTAAATCGTTAAAGCTTTTTACCAGACAATATAAATTAACTTCTTAATGAAACTTTGTAAAACTACACTGCTCACAAAAATAGGGGCTATTTTATTATGGGAGATTTCATTTTTAAGTATTCCAGTATAATATGAAAACCAAAGCTGTTAAAATGCAGAAGCAATCTACTGTCCTTAATTTAATGTTGATTACAGACTTAATGCAAAATGTTAGTTGAAACGAGGAAGTGTTCTTTGCCCACATTCTGCTTTGCAATATAATTCCAGTCTGGTCTGTAAGCACTTAAAAACAATGCACTATTTCTTACTCATTGCAATGTTTGACTTGTGGAATTTCCCATATCAGGGCTGTAGGCGTAAACATTATCTGTGCAGTTTGAATACTAAACTGGAACTAGGTGCAATTGCATTATTATTGCACAATAATTCAGCGTTTGTTCCACATTATTAACCATGTTCTACTTTTTTTCATTTACACTTTAAAGGTATATGCTGTCTTTGTCAGAATACGTTATATAAGTAGGATTCATTAGATCAACATTTCTTAAAAGGCAGTGATAGTGATCTACAAAGAGAACTCTTTTTATGCTACTTAAATTAAATGGGAAACGTTGAAAGTATTAAAGGTGTCACTTTTTTATATCGTTGAGAAGTTCTGTTTGTATATTGTTCAGACATACAGTACATCGATATGCGCCGTTTTATGACCATCCGATCAACGTCTTTAGCATTTAAGCATTATTATTGGAAACAAAAATTATCTTATGTAAGTCTTCATGACAGATAAGCATGAACAAACCCTTGCGACACCACTTGTTGATAGATAAGACTACTGCAGTCTAGAAAGCAGTAAACAACAAAGATCTGTTAGTTTTCCTTATTGGTGTTTTTAAATATTATGAAAGAAGAATTAAGAATTCCTGTATTGTACATAATACTGTACTAAATGTTTTTAATTATCAATACTAACAATTATTTAAAATATATACACTATGTGCAAAGTAAAAATACTGTGAGTGTATTGTAATGTCCTGTCAAATCCCAATAAACCCACCAAGTCCTAATAAACCCGTAAAGTCCCAATAAACCCGTAAAGTCCCAATAAACCCGTAAAGTCCCAATAAACCTGCCAAGTCCCAATAAACCCGCCAAGTTCCTTGCATAAGTTGTAAAGCAATCACCGTTAAAAAATAACGTAAAAAATAATGTAAAATTACATACTGGGTGATCAATGAGGAATGCCCACCGAAACCTACTGGGAACAATGAGAACACATTATAATACATGTTTTAAATTACACAGTACTACCAAACAAATTTAGTCATTCATGTTAATATATCGAAGTTAACAATGTAACGTGGTCTTGGATCATATAAATGAACAGTATTAGATTTATAGTCAGACTTTTTACTTGAATAAAACCTCTTCAATAGGACAACCTCTGATGGGGACACAACATAGCAAGTAACTAACATGTAAATTTTAATTTAAATTTTAGGTTTGATATTCACATTTATCATATATTTATTATGTGCTTTTTAGATTTGGACTCCTTTAAAGTACAACATATAGTGATCGTTCAGAATGTTCGGTCAGGTTTTCAGTCCTCTAAATGGCTGTTTCAACAATGATCTTTTCTTCACAGATTAAAAAAAATATTTGTATGGAAGGATTCATGCTGCAGCAAGAACTATACTCAAAATACACTCCAAATGATTACTGAGTTTTATGGCCTTTTCTACATAGTTACCTGACCTAGAACCCATTGAGCATTTATGGGGACACTTAAAGACAGAGAAAGCCAAGCATTCAGTAACATCACAAGATGTGCTCATCATGCTTGGATAACATGGATCTTCAGATTTATCACAAACCTGTGGAGTCAAAGTCATTATGAGAATAATAATAATAATTTAAATGTAAGCTATATAACTGACTTCAACATCATATGCATACATAACATAAACATGTTTAGCTGTAAAGAGAAAGCATGAGAGAGACAACCATATCAGCAGCAGGAGTTTATCTTAGTGAGAGTAAGAAGTAAGTTTGGTAAGTAGAAATGGCAGAAATGAGGTTCTCCTTCAGCTCAAAATCAGCCTGTTGATTTGAGATAGTTTGGACATCTCACATAGATGGAGTCTCCTGGTCAGCTTCTGCAGGAGCTTTTACAGGCATGTCCCACTGGAGGAGCTGAAAACTGTAGCCAGGGATAGAGAAGGTCTGACCATCTCAGTGGTCAGTGATATTTGGTGAATATCCAACGGTCTTCTGATGACCATAAGTAATCTATATTTGGTACCCTCCCAAACGTCAAAATCAAAATAAAGAATTAGACTTAAGGCAAATATTCCTTCTTTATTTGAAGAGGTGCCAATGCCACTCCTGTTAAACATCCAACTTTAAGAGATTGTAAGTAAAACAGTCCAGAATGATAATCAAATTGTTTTCTTTTAATATTTTTCAACTAATACTACAAGCACAGAAGTAGTCACTTTTCAAATGTTCCACCTGCATTTTTAAAATTCCCTCCTTGTTAATGTCCAAGCTGTTTGTAATCTCAAATTTCTTTGTAGTCTCAAATTTCTTCAGCATTTCTTCAGCAGTTTTTAGGTCCCATACCAACATATCAACTAGAAATACAATAACATTGAAACTCATGTAATAAAGTAAATCATTTTCTATTACCATATCCATATTATAAAGTAAATAGATTGTTGTACTATTAAATTAAAATATTTGGTCTGTAACAAAGGATATACAGTGTTCCCTCGCCACTTCGCGGTTCACCTTTTGCTGACTCGGTGCTGACTTTTTGCTGACTCCATTTTAATGGAAAATTTCTTTTCCCACCGTTTTGCTGGTTTTCGCAGAACTCAATCTGCACATGCGTAGTACGTGTGGTAGTTAAAGTTTACATATACATGTATTTGATGAACTTTTACATAACAAAATAACAACATTTATAAAAAATATATGCAATATATTTATTCTAACAATAAAGGAAAATGAAAGTTTCATTATAGACTGTTTGTAAAAGTTTCATTATAGACTGAATTCATTCAAGCCCTACGATGCCACCTAAACGTTCTGCAAGTTCTACGGCTAAAATAGTGTATAAATACTTACATAAATACAGTGTCCCTACTTTGCGGATTTTAGTTTATTGCGGTTGGTCCTGGAATGTATCCCCGAGATAAACGAAGGAACACTGTATATATCATATACATCGTTCAGCCAAAACACTAAAACCCCAAACAGACCAAATCACATTGATTATTTCATATAGGATACATGAATAGGGTTGCATAGATGTCTTTGCACTGTGGGAGGAAACCAGAGTACTCATAGTAAACCCATGCTATCACAGGGAGGACATGCAAACATCATACAGAGGAGCTAGGTCACTCCAGCTGGGATTGAATCCCAGGACTTTCTTGCTGTCGACATGTTGAATGTAGGAAAAATGTCCAGGATTAAAGACTTGAGTGACTTTAACGAGGAACAAATTGTTATGTGCAGATGACAGCGTTGGTTACCAAGGCTCATCGGTTTATAATGATAATGTTTATTGCAAAAGGGCAGAAGAGCTACTGCAACACAAGTAACAGAAATGTTTAACACTGGTTAAGGGAGAAACATGTCACAACACACAGTGCATCACCCTCGTTGAGTATGTGGCTACCTAGTTACAGACTGTTCAGAGTTGTCACTATTGCTAACCCCTAAACACCAGAGAATGCGCCTACAACGGACACACAACTGTTAGAAATAGAACTTGGAGCAATAAAGAACATTGTTTTGTTTATGGACTACCATATTTACTAACTCTCTGGAGAAGTGATGGCAATAGAATGCTCTACAGAAAAAAGACAAGCTGGTGTAGTGCGACGCTCTGGGAAACTGGATATTCTGCTGGGAAACCCGATATTTCCCGAGCATTCATGTGGATGTTATTTTGAAACGTAACACCTGCCTAAACATCATTATGGATCAAGTGGTTTTAATGTTCTGACTGATCGGTGTATTACCAGTTTGTGGTCATCTGTTGCCCATGTGCATGCCATAGAATCCATAGACATAATTAAAAGTGTATATCTACATCTTTCTTTTACTGATTCCTATTCAATCCAAGCTTTTGTCGCTCCAGGCAAGAGATTTTCTCTTGGCAAGTTCCATCCACGATGGCTGAGAACTGTCTGATTGTGACCGCTGATCAGTTTCCATTTGTTGCAAATTACTACTCTTGGATCCAGGTTTGAATGATCCCTGTGACATAAAAGAAACAACACACAAAAACTATTTTTGTGTTACCCATCTGAATAGATGAACAGATTATTATACGTAAAGAGGTCCATTGCAGGGCACATGCACACCAACTCACTTACTTACTGACACTAGGGAAATTTAGAGACACCGGTTAACCTAATACATGATATGAATTGACGTATGTTTGTGGGAGGAAACCAGAGGACCAGGACAAACCTCCATGCAGACAGAAGGCGAACACACAAACTCCAAAAAGGAAGCTGGGATCAAACCCAAGGCACAGGTGGGCTCTTTAAAGCATCTTTACTACACACCCATGTCTCTGCCTAGACATTTCCAAGCACTGAGCAGAACGAAATTGGTTGTCACGGCGCCCATTATGTGTAGCGGTTCTGTTTGAGCTTTATGGTGAACTGGAGTGACACATTGCTTCAATTGCTGGTGTGATGAGCTGGGAAGCCATTACATACGACAGTCACTACTGGCATTATGGTACCAGCTGGGATACCAGTAGCAACATCTGTGGACATATGTGCTACAGGATACCATATATAACCTGTCTGCCTTCAATGCCCAACTCTATCTCACCTTGTATATAGGCTAGAAGCAGCCTAACAGGGTACTAGAGCCTCCTTTCAATTGTATAGTTTTTCACAATAAACATCTCCTTTAGCTCTAATATTGTAATCACTTACATATATCACCATTACATTCACACGTATGACGTTTCATTTGACACATTAGAGACACCTATTTACCTAACACGACTTTGGAATATGGGAGAAAACTGGAGTACCCACACACAGACACAAGGAGAACATGCAAACTCCACACAGACATGTGACTTGACAGTGATATCCACAGCAAGCACCATGCCACCGTTTGATCCCTTATGAATAGACGAATCATAGGACACTTAGAAAGTGTGTACGTTTAACTGACCTTCACTTCCAGTTGTTCATCTTTGTGTGTTGATTGGTCTACAGTATTCTTTTCTGCTCTCTGACTGGACATAGCCCATCTTTCCGTTACTGCCCTTGAAGCTGGTTTGGATGGAGATAGCTGCGAAGATTGGTTGAGTGGCTGTAGTTCTGTAGTGTGGCATGCCCTCTGCTGGGATTTGCTGGTAGGTGGTGGTCTAGGCTGTGGTGCTGGTCTGAGAAGATGTTGGATGGTAGATGAAGATGCAGAATTTGGTGGTGGAGTTGGTGGGGTAGATGGTTTAGTGCAAAAGGACTGGTGGGTTCTGGTCTTCTCCAGGGCAAGACTCATCCATGCTGGTTCAGTTCTGCTATCTGTTTCATTTCTTGAGACTGACAAAGGTCTGGAGGACAGCTCTCTTTCTGAGACTAAGAAAATGAAGTAAAAAAAAAACAACGGATAAAACTGACTCTATTCCAGACCTTAATCAGCAAGGTATTATAAATTTGACTTGTAATTATAATTTGTGAAAGCCAATATAATTTTAAAAATACAGTTAAAAACATGAATAATGTCTTTTAATACAGCTTTTAAGCTACGTGCATGAAAATCTAGTAAATCTTGTAAGTCCTACATCCAATTTCTTTTTCATAGGAAAAGAATGACAGAATAATATTAGTAATCTATAATTAGCATTTTAATTACCTTATTGCCATAAATACTGGGAGTAATACAAGACAAGTTTATTGGCATCCCACCACAGCGCTTAACAGCCTAGCAACCACTTAGCAACAATGTAGCAACAACCTAGCAATCACTTAGAAATTTGGCTTTGACAAGTCAAATTATTATATTTCAATTACAAACTTAACACCCAATCTATATAATTCTTGTAGAGTTATTGAGTCATAATATTAAAATGTACCTTTGACTAAAGGTGACTCTTGTTGTGAAACAGAGATCTGTGCTGCAACATTAGTTAGATGATTATACTTTTTTCTGTCTTTACGGACTGCTTCAGAGTCACTTTCAGATTGTTCCTCTCCAAATTGGACGGCTGGCATGTGTTGGGACTCCAGACTGTGCCTCTTTATTTTTTCCTCTGATCTGGCCAACTCTGAGCGATACTTCAGAGACAATGAAGTGCTTCTCAGTTTCACACCAAAAAGACCATTCCTGTCTTGAGAGGTCTCTGCTTTATCAGTCTGTTCAGATTCCATGTTCTGTGTACATTCTTGAGACTTTTCAGGGTTGTCAACCATTCCTGTCTTGGAGACATTTTGGGTCAGCACTTCTCGCCACAAACTGGTTCTTTTGTCTGGAACTGTGGGTACATTCCTGTAAATGTCTGTTTTTGTATTTGACACATTGTCCACTTTTAGGACCATACTCTGGCTATTAGATTGGTTCTTTGGCAGGAGTGCATTACCGGAACTTTCACCATCCTGCTTTGCTAAGCACTGCTCGCTGCTTGTCTTGGAGTGATATCTTGCAGAGGTGATGGAAAATGAACTGGACCTCTGTGATTTGTCCTCATCTACTAATGATTCATCCAGGCCTCCAAATAAAGTGTCCTCCTTTTCATCCTGCCATGATGTGTTACCGGATACTTTAAGAGGGGCATTTCTGGTTGCAAAGGTGTGGGGCTTGTTGTGTGGATCAGGAGCAGGATTGGGTCGATTTAAGAGAGTTGCTGATTTACAGATAACTGCATCCTCACTGTAAGTTTCTACTCGGTTTATCAAACCTGGTGTCGCTTTCTTACCTGTTCTAAGTTTTGTAACAGTTGTTGTATTAACTAGACAAGTGCCTCTGTTCTCATCCAATTCATATACAGTAACTGGATTTGGATCTGTGTATTGGCTGTCATCGTGTAATAACTCTTCATCCAGGTGTTCATTGGTGTTATCTGAAATATTCAGGGATGTACTTTCATCAGAAAATACTGACAGGAATTGAGTGGACATGGGCTGCATGAAGAGAGGATTCGTCTTGATTCTGCCATCAGGTAAAAATGGAGGACTGTGTGCTCCACCATCCAGTTGATGTTCCTGTAAGTGTTTATTGGTGAAAAGTAAAACTTCTGCTGAGCTTGCATCTACAGAGAAACTAAAGTAACGTGCGGCCTGTGTAGATGTGACAATTCGTGGTGTCTCCTCCATCTCGGAAAGAGGCTGATCCAGATTGTTCTTGCTGCTGGATTTAGGTTGGTGCATTTCCTTATAAAAAGAAACCATATGCATTAAGCAAAATGCATTAACATATCTACAGTAATATTAATTAAGTAATTGCCATTAAGTAATTGGTCATTTGACCTTAAAAAAAAAGAGATAATTTAATAACGTTACTGTTAATCTTAATGTTTTGCTGCATTATTACCCATATACACCCTTATTCCAATAAGGCTATTATTATTACTATTAAGGTTATTAAACTACATATCCTAAACATTAGCCTGCCAGATACTTTAGCTGTTGTAGTACCCCAGTTTTAAAGACACATAAGTTGAAAATGAGGAAATACAGTACATTGAGCTGTCACATAAAACAGTTTCTTATAGCATAAATTTATTTGAAGGAGTATGTGTGAGAGAGATAGTGTGTCTGAATGAATCAGTGTGCCTCATTCAGCTTTGTAGTGAAATCTTTTTTTTTTTTTACATCTTAGAATAAAAAAATAAAAAATCAATGTGTGGTGGCCAGTGTGGATTTTAAATAAATCAGTCTATGGGAGTCTAATATAGACTAATAATGCTCTATATTGTACGTATTTTGGATACAGCCCATAGAAATTGGTTTATCAAAGGGCAGAGCATAGAAAATGTGATTAACAGTGTTGACAATTTACAGCAGTTAATATATAAACAATAACATTAAAGCATTAGTAACATGTTCATTTGTGCGACCCTGATTGAAACATATTCCTAAAAAAGTACTGCAACAGCAAATCCTTACTGGTTGTCGCTTTCCCCTGGTACTCGCACGTTGATTCCGGGGCTTGATAGACATACGATGGCGAGCTGCTGAGTTATCTAAAACGGTGACATGATGGGCAGGGCTTTGGAAATCCACACCTTCAAAGGGTGAAGTTAGATCAGAAGGTGATACAATGGTTGACTTTGGAGACAGTGGGGACACTGGTGAGAGGGGCCTTGATGAGGGTTGGGAGGAACCACCCTGAATATTAAAAGAATGTGTTTGTAAAAGCAGTCTGCTAAAAACATTTAGTACACAATAGTTAACATAGCATACTAAGAATGTTACATGTACTTCTTTACCTGCTCTTCTTCTTCACTGCCAGTTCCTGCTAAACTTAACCAGCTGAGATGCTTTTTCGGATCAGGATTCTGTGAAGGTATGTTACGTAAGTTAAATAACCTTTTCTTGTACTTCATAATATTTTTCAGATGAGCAGTGTTTCCTTATACCTTATAATTTGCTCTGTGCATGGCTACCTCTTGAAAAGACATTTCAGGAGGACTGCAGGGTAAACCATCATCCTCAGAAGTCGCCCCAGAGTCTTCGATCCGCTTCGAGGTGGGAATCAACAATGCAGGAGGGTCCAGTCTCATGTTCTGCTGCTGTAGCTTCAACTGTTCAACACGATAAAGAACCTTCCTTTTGTTACATTAAATGCACATCATGTTATTAAGCTACCCATAATCCCCTGATCCATATTTCTCCTCTAAATGGAGACAATATTGCAGGTATGCACGGCATAATGTCCATTCGCATATACAGTCAAATCCAGTTAATTAGACCACCGGTTAATGGGACCAGCCGCTTATTCGGACCAAATCCTAAAGTACCGAAACAAATCCAAATAAATATTATATACGGGTAATGTTATTTGCTTATTTGGACCAAAATTCTGCTTAATCGGACCAAAGAGCCTGAGAACTAATAAAAAAAAGAAGCCACAAGTCGCCACTTAGCCACTGCAAAGCAGGTCAGCGAGATATGTGAGGATTTTTGGGATCTCCGGAAGAATTTATGCTTTTATCAAAGGTCAGGAAATCCGAAAAGCGGGACGTGAACACGCCGACCACTTTCTTGATTTTGCTCAAGTGCAGTTCATCAAAAGAACGTGTCAGATCACACTGGATAAGTTCTTCAAACGTTGACTGGAATTTAGTAAGAACTTGTTTTTTACAGTATTATTACTTCGCATGCTGAGTACCTATACATTGTGTTGTGGATCGTTTCCAAAAACTTGGTTGCAAATTTATTTTACAACGAACAAAGTTGGTAAGTAACAGTAGTTCTAGTTTGTACGTTCGCTATGTCTGTATGTGCTATGCAGTATTAAAAACCTATAGGCTACAGTGGCAAATATTTGGTGTGACCTCCTCTTACACTTTACCAACAGCAGCATCTGGTTGACCCTTTGCCGCGAAACTTTGCCAATAAACTTTCTAAGATACCAAAAATTGGAATGAAGGTACAAAAGAGTTGAACATTTTTGGGCCCAATCACCGGCAATTTGTTCTATATGGTCTTTATACTATTGCTAAACATTCTAATGGTGGCCTAATACTATTGCACAGTACTGCATCCCAGTAGGTCCAGGCATTCCGGAATCCTGATGGATGATTAATGGACCCTGTTAATCTCTAGATTGATGAAATGGTGACCAAGATCATCACTCAAGCTCTGTAATCCCGCTTATATCATCATGTCCTGAAAGCAGGCCTAAAGCCTCAATCAGCAGCCATTAGGGCTTAAGCTTCACAAGGGCCAGTTTAAAAGGATGTAAGGGTTTCTTTTACATAAGAATCATATTTATAATTGTTTTGTAATCTTAAAAGTCATTGCATTCATGTTCCATAGTCAACTGCCCAGAAGGATGAAGATGGACTTCTGACAGGATGGTACTATTGATGTTATGTATTTAACAACTGCATCAGAACCAGCAATGGATTTGATATGAGCTGGGACAATGCAGGGGGTTCAATGAATTTGGTTAAATACAGGGGCATTTCTAGACTACTTGTGGGGGCACTACGTGTACAAATAAGCCTGTTAAACACTAAATAGATTTAGGCTAATGTATTACCTTTACGAGTTTAATAAACCCATTTTCTTTAGTGCTGTAATACGTTTGTCTTAAACATTCACCAATGTCCATCTGGCCCTGACCGAGGGTTCAGAGTTTTGAACAGATGCTAAAGCATTATGGGAAATGAAGTGCCTATAGTAAATTTGGTGGTGCATCCTGGTAGTTCTGCTCAGCAACCCAGGATCATTTTGATTTTCAGATGATTTTAGTGGGGCATGTTCCCCCAGCAAAGTAGGTCTGATGTTGCCCCCTGGTTGAGTACATTCCCTTTTTTACAACACACATTTACATCCTATTTCTTTTTGTGCTGCTACATCTAACAGGACTATCTTTCAACATTCAGTATCCACCTGTGCACAGAAAACTGGCCGAAACACCATGTGACCGTCTGTTGGCAGTGTATCAGTAGGAGGCATCGATGCAGGTAAAGCTGCAAAGAAATGAATAATGACTTTCCAGGCCGCTGCCCATTTTGGTGGTCACATTTAGATCACACCCATACAACGCCTGCCCACCCACCGACTGTTTCTCAAGGTTACTGAGAATTCATGTTAAATGAGGATCTTCTGGGTGAGCTTGTCAGTCAATCCCAGCGTGAGTCTTAAGAAATTGGACGTGGGGTGTTCTATTTTGAAAACGCTGTGTGCAATATGGAATTATACAAGTCTGGAGAGGACATTAGTCAATTACAAATCATTATGCAATCAGTCGATCCTTCACACTTACACCTGGGGTGATGGAGTATTTGGAGAAAACCCTTGTATTGAGAACAAATTAAACTTGATCCAGAACAATATCAGCATTCTTTTCATGTAGTTGCCTAATTCCTGGCTTTCTTTCGTATTATTCCCATAATAAACCCCCCAAAAAATGCAATTACAGTGCAACACCCACTTTAGCGCTATAGAAATTTAGAGTAATTCAGTTAAGATGACAGGAATTCAGTTTGTCCAGAGAAAAGCCACCGATATCCTGCGAGAACAAAGCGAGCACCATGGACCATAACACTTCATCACTGTCCTGTTTCACCACTGTACCAGCCAAACTAAAGCCACACACTATTACTAATTTGAGAGTATTCCTTTGCCTAATCAAATCCAAAATCAACTACAGTAAGAAATACACTGAAATGGATTGTTAAAATACCTGGCATGCAGTTTAGTCCTCTGGACCTGCTGAAGCCAGTTGAGATAGAAGTCGGCTCAGTTGGGGGCTCGTCAGTGCCGCAGTCACACTTGCAAGCTTTTCCGCTATAGCTTTCATTGTTTTCAATTCCCTGAGGACAGATGTAAGAACAGATGTGCAAAGAAATTTCTCTTTGTGATTTGTGTTACTAGTTTTGTGCATTCAATTGGGATAAATAGGGAATAATGATGTAATAATGTACCTGCTGAGAGTGAGCCCCTGTAGGAACTGAAAGCAAAATGTGAAATCAGTGATAGAAAATACGAAACATTTTAGCTATCTAGACTTTTCCCAATCTGTGTAACATTGTTGACCTTCTATTTAATCTCTTTAATTACTTTCCGCATAATAATACTCCTAACGATAATGTCACCATCGTTCTTTAAGCCAGAACTCCACTTACCTTGATTGATCAGCAGTAGGCTGAGAAAGAAAGCATTCAGAATATTGTGTTCCATCTTGCCTTGCGTTCAAAAGCACAATGGCAATGCCCCTGGATTACTGTAATCCACTGAGCCCTGATGGCCTTAGCTAATATGCTTTATCTCCACCGAGCTCCTCCCTCAGTTGCTAAAGAGCAGCCCTTTATAAAGCATGGGCCGATCTTTCCATATATTAAACAGAAGAGAAAACAAACCCCCTGAAGTTCAAGTTCCCTCACCTTCTGTGACCCAGTTAACGCTCCGGTGCATGCAATTAACTCAATCCAAACATGGGCAGAAATCTTGCACGTCCTTAGCCACTGGACTCTAATTTCCACACCAACCCAGGTCTTTGGGTTTTACAGCCATACACTTGTGAAATTAACTTGTGCAATTACCAATATATGAACAAAACCCTTTAATAGATTTGTATTTCCTCCAGAGTGGCTTCCCATTCAGTTTGCATTAATAGGTAGAATTTTTCCACTAGTAGCAGTCCAATGCAATAATTGTCACTGGTACAATTTCTGGTGCTTTGTATAGATACAAAGGACACAGTTTAATGCTTAAATATTTCATATTACATATTAGTGGGAGTAAGTTACATAGGTGCAAGTCTCAAATCTTAACCTTCAAGCAGAGCTGGGCAATTTGGTGATAAGTTATGATCATGTCATGATCAGTTTTGCTTATTCTCACTGAGTGTAATTAGTAAATTAAGTGCAGTACATTTTGAATAATAGAACACTTTACTAAATTGGGAGAGTATACTGCTCACAAAAATCAGAAGCAAGTCTCAAGTTACGGTGGTAATATTCCAGTAACTCAAGTCAAGTCCATGTTGAAAGGCAAGTAAATTTCAAGTCCAGTTCTCAAGTAAAGACTTTTTACAAACCCAAATCAGAAAAAAAGTATGGATCATGCATATAAAAACACACAGTGTTTCTTACACTGACATTGACTTTTATTTCATTGCAGACAGTGATGCATGATGCATTTCCTGTTTGTCATCATTTTAAAATTGCATATCAATCTCTTTATTTATTAATAAACATTAACTTTCAACATTTTAGTTTCTTTTAAACATGAACAAATGTTGCATTTCTTCTTTTAACTGATCTGTCAAACTCATTCTGCCAAATAGTCGCGTAAAAAAAGTAGGGCACCCAATAAAGCTTTTTAAAAACACATTACTTAAACATGGAGATTTCAGATTTCGTCTTCAAAGGAACAACAACACATCAAACTGAAGAAAAGTCTCAGTTTTGTTAAACTGAAGCTCAAATGTCTATATTTTAAATATGTTACCAAGAAAAAAAGGTTTTCATGAAGTGTCCAATGAAATAATTCAAATAATTCAAGTATAGTTGTATGGGAATGTCACTGAATACTGACATTAGCTAGTGTGGAATGATTAGATTATCTTTTTTAACAAACATAAAAAAACATTTTCATTCACCACTGATAAACCTCTAAGGCCAATTTCAGCTTACAAAACATCAAACGAATAGCCTGTTATAATTTGACTATATAAATCTCATCTCAAGACTAGTCATATATATATACACACACACACAAGTCAATGGCAATTTAGAGTAATCAATTAACCTAACACGTATGTATCTGAACTGTGGAAGGAGCCCGGAGTGCCCGGAGTAAACCCACGCAGACATGGGGAGGACTCCACCAGCGGTGCTTCCCACCGAGCCATCTGATTAATTGAAATAAAATACATTACATGCATTCAATACATTACTTGCACTTGTATCAGTGATTTGTACTTTAACACATGTAACTTATCAAGAGTTTGTGTGAACATTTCCATGTCTTTGGGTTTGACTGTGAGGGGGCAGCATAAAAAAATGGTATAAAAAACTTTGTCTCAAGCACATCGAAATAAGGCACAAATCCAGGCTGGTTACCAGGAGGACATTGTTTATTGGTCAATAATTACAGGGTAATATACAATAAAAATGCATTTTGTCTCAGACATGCCAAACCCTGAACATTTCTCTCACAGAGATGATGCTGTATGATAATAAAATAAAATATTTAAGGTGTGCCCTGAATCTAAAACTATTGCCCAATCCATCTATCATCATCTTCTGATCTGTGTTCACAGATCCCATCCCATGTGACACTACCAATTACCAAACACACACGTGCCTCTTTTTTCGCTAATGCATAACCCAGTCAAGACTTTGAAAGTATATTTGTAGAAATCTTTCGAAAATCTCCCAATAAGATGTGGCACGGCCCCAATCTTTGAATTAAAAACAGAAATGTGGTCTGCAGTCATAGTATCAGGAAGTGAAATTCACTAGTAAAAACAATATTTTTACTGGCTTGACATTTTTTATATATATATTTCTTCCAAATGAAATGGCATTAACACGTATAGGGAACAACTTTCTCCCAAACTGAATGAAGTTTAAAAGCCTGCAGTGTAAAAATACTGCAGGGTCTAAAAAGGTGCTTAAACCTTTGCACACACCACCTTTTGACTTGCATTTGTCCATGTTTTTCCCACAAAATAAATGCAATAGACTTCTCATGGGGATTTATCTATAATACTGTTACAATTTATTACACTCTTTTGTCTGCATTTTCAGTTTTAAAGTTGATCTGCATATACAGTTGCACCACCTGACACACACAATATGACATATCAAAAATCATATATATATATATATATAATGCCAGAGTGTTACGCCATGTCCTTACTACATGGTATTATAGAAAAGGGATGCATATGGACTCAAAAATGCACCTCGGCTCACTGACTCATTGACATTTCAAATAAAAACAAACAGTCTGTTCAGTTGAATTATTATAGACTTGCTGTGACTTGGTAAGAAACGTGACTCTTACATTTATCGTGTACTTTATGAACAATTCTTCATCTATGAGGCAACAGCACATCACAATCACGTCTAATATGTGATTCAAGGACTAAACCGTTGCTGATGTCCCTGGATCTGAATAGATTTGGGTCAGGAATGAAGCCTGAAGCTAAATTCGATGCCAATCCTCAACCTGTTCATCCCGAAGGTGCCAAATGCTGGCTATTGCAGAAACGACTTGGCATCGCATGGCACAGGCAGGTGCACAATTAGGCAGAACTCACAAAAAAGAAAGAATGTGACCTCCTATGGAAAGTCCAAAATATACAGATCTATTTAGGCAAGACCCTTAAAGAAGAAAGGAACTGGCAGCTTGTTATTGCATTGCAGCTGGATAGGTGGTTTAGTAAAAGAATGGAGTCAAGTAGTTGATCAAAAGTAAAGTAAAGTTTGAATCAGATATTTCTGCTGTCTATTAAAATGAACATGATGACGGAAACTGCACTGTGAAATATCTAGTTAAAGCAGGTGACTTCTGAACCAAAATATAAGCACTGCTGCATTAAGTTAGATATCTCTTTACATTCAGTGTTGGGATCTGATACTAAAATAAATAAATTCCTCCCGTTTTGATTTACAGCAGCATAGCAATCTTCGATAGACACAAGTCATTAGCTCGTCTCTTAACCACGCAGTCGTACGTTAAAATAAATCTGTAGATTTATAGAATATAAAAATGACTTCAATACTTGATTAAACTTTACACTCTGTACTTTAATGCATGAAGAACTCTGCAGTGATTGTAAGATTTCCGGTTAATATGTTGTCACAAAAAAATATACCAAAATCATATCACAGATAATTAGATAATTCCCCCAACGTCTGGAGATGAGGATTTTGAGCTCTGGCAAGAGTTTGAGATATGGCATCTGACATATGATCACATCTTCTCCTGAGCAAACGTATTTCCCTTCCTATTTACCCCTACCCCTAAGTCACAGGGTGAGGCTTAGAGGAATGAGAACTAATAATAACGATACTGTACACATACAGTAAGTACCAGGACCTGCAGAGGGTGATACGGGTATGCGCCGTTTATCGACGATGTCGGTTTTAACAGTAACAACACATTTCACGTTTATGATTATGCACATTGCTGTAACCACCCAGTCCAGGCGTGTTTACGTGCAGAAGTGTGTCAGTCCTGTGTTGTGTGCTCGCTTATTTCTTAGTTCATGTTTGGACTAGAGACTCTTCTAACTCAAATGATGTGCTTTCCACAGTTTGTAACCAGCTGTAAATGGCTCTATGTGAGTCTATTTGCCTGTCCTATTGTCAGTAGTAGTAGTTGCCCATACTACCTGTATATTCCCTCTAACCAGTAACTATATAAACCATATAAGATAACTTAGATAAGATAAAATAGAGCGTCTGTGTTATTTGTAATACTGTCTAACAATGCATAGTTTTATATCAATGCATCACCAAGTGTTACGTCTTTTACCCTACACAAGGTTGTGATAGTACATGGCTGTATTTTCTATAACTAGTGTAAAATTCCTTAAATAACACAGGGTTAAGCATGTAAACAACACTTAAGGCTTCCACTTGTGTTTTTGTGGTATCTCTTGATGCATTAATGCATGTTTTGTACATAGTTCATTTGTTGAAATACCCTTTGCATTCAAAGACTACGCGACCATGGTAATGTCTTTGTCGCAACGCCTATTACGGACAACAAACTGGTTGACAGAACGTAATGTGGTAGATAAACGGCGCATAGCTAGGGTGTCTGTGAGGAAACACGGGGAGCAGTCATTACCCTCCTCTTATGAATTTGCATGTGCTGTTGTTTGAGAGGTTATTGACTTCAGTCGTTAGCTGTCAATCTCAAAATTTGGAAGGTGGATCACAAGATAAGGGAGGCATGGAGACCTTTAAAACTCATAATGCGAACCCAAAAACGGATATATAATGCCGTTCTGAATAAGCAACCGTATTCCTAGTATAACTTTTGACTTTCCTAGAATTTTTAAGTCTTTTCACTTTTTGTTTAGTGTTAAGGGTTTTGCACCTCGAGTGCTTATATATCTCTTTCTATGGACCATAACTGTAGCTTCGGAGTTCATGGGCTCACGGGGTTGAATGTATAAGATGCAAGACTCGTAAAAGATTTAAATCAGAGATAAAACTAAAGTGATAATATGTATAATTTGTTACAACCATAAAATGCACTCTGTACAATGTCAATAATAAATATTAGGACACTCATAATCAATTAAATCATCTCCATGAAATATAGAATTATTACACAATAAATATTTATACATTCTCTGGTGTATAAACTAAAGCTCTTGCTATTCCACAGCTAACCCCCACCCCCCCCACCCCCCAAGCTGATAATTCAATGTCCATATACAAATACATCAGTACGTCATCAATGTTAAGAGACCCAACAGAAAAAAAAAACGGAACCCATATGTCATTAACAGTAATACAAATTCTATCAAAGGATGCGTTTTTTAAAAAACAAACTCAAGATCATGTCACTGTGTTCGGAAGTGGTAGTGGTAGTGGTTTAGCAAATACCCCCAATCATGAAAAAGAGGACATGGGACATGTCTTGCGCCCCCCCCCCCCCCCCCCCCCCCCCCCCCCC
>JAVSBV010000093.1:5478661-5488715 GCA_033117975.1 Parotocinclus spilosoma
AGTACGGATGCCTCAAACTTTGCTTAAATGTACGCTCGTTTTCACGCCAAGTATTTCTTTATAGATCACAGATTTTGCGCGAGATGTTGCGTACGCACATTTCAGGCCTGTTTTTGTGCGTACGCGCCCTTTATAAATGAGGAACCCGGCCATAATGTAAAAGTGATAATTAAGTGGCTCAGTGAACAAAACACTGAAATTGTGCATCCGTGTTCAGGAATTTCCCCAGATTTCAATCCCATTAAGAACCGGTGGTCAATCCTCAAAAAGAGTGTGGACAAACAAAAATCCAGAAACTGTAATCAACTCCAAGCACCGATTAGTCAGGAATGTGTCGCCAACATTCGAGATTTTTGCCGAATTGCAGAAGTCTTAAAGAAGAAGGGTCAACGCTTTAAATATTAGGTCTTTGATTAAACTTGATGTTTTTGTCAATAAAAAGTTAAAAGACATGTGGAATGTTTAAAATTATACTTAATCATATCATATAAACACCTGAAACACACAAAATGTTCTAAAAAACTGAGGCGGCAAACTTTGTGAAAACCAAACTTGAAACATTCTCAAACTTTGGATCATGACTGTACCTACGGTTAAGTTTGGTCTAAATGTTAGGGGTGTAATGACGCATTGCAATGCAAAAATGGGACAATGTCTATCGTATGGTGAGACGATACATCATCTAATGCAATTCCATTTTTGACCACAAGATGGTGCATTCATACTCACAGAGATGCAAAAAAACATGAATGGAATCATTAAGTCAGTATTGTAAATAGATGGTTAGGATGCCTGGCATGCTGGACTTTTAGTACCAGATATGTTTTTATTTGATTACCCCACTATTATGCTGTTTGGGGTACCAATAGGGGCATTGAATGGATCACTGGTGTAGAGTCAGGGATAGACCCCTGGCCAGACTCCTCTTCGTCTAATCTCTAATATGAACAATTATGAGTCTGTGTGACAGCACCCCTGGGACTGAACCCATATCATTGCGATGGAGGACTAGTGAACCGCCACTGGCTGCACTACAAGAAAGCCCAGTACCATGAGACTTGTATCTAATATCCTGCATGTATTCAGGTGGTTTAGCACAATTTGCTGATCCACCACTGCCTTATTATAATATAAAAACAGACAATGGGTGATATGATACAGGTTCGAGCTCATAAATCTCCCCACTAGATCAAGCTATTCCTGCCCTGCCCTCTGTTAGAATTGCGACCCCTTCAACCTGGGACCTTGGTTTTTCCTCCTTTCCACTTATTTTGTCTTCTCAGTTAATTTCCTCCACCTTTGCTGTAGCCCCACACTTACGTCATAAGCCAGGTTTTCGGACTCGTTGGCCACAGTCAGGCCTGCCAGCTCTCCCAGTCCCAGCTCGCCTGTGTCCATGGCATCGTCTGCTCCCATGATAAAGGATTTCCCAGAAGACGGAGGGAAGGTGATGGCGTCCACTGTAACAAACACACACTCGTCTTACATCCGTCTGTGTCACTGGGACCTAGCAATGATTTGTAAATGACCCCATTGCCACCCCCCTGGTGCAAAGACTTAGGAAGAGCATTAGGAAGTAAGCACCTTCTTCAGGATGGCTGCTTTCGTGTTCGCTGAAGCGGTTCGCGTTGGACCGAGACGCTGCCATGATGGAGGACTGCAGAGGACTCGGCTCCTCGTTCTCTCTTAAGTTAGCCAACATGTCCTGCAGTTTAGAGCGGTTCGGCCCTGACATATGAGAGAGAGAGAGAGGAGAGAGAGTGAGACAGAGGAAGAAAATGGTAGAAAAGTACAACAAATGAGCAATAAAACGACACAAGTTTGATAGGGAAGCACAGAGAAGGAAAACGGAGGGTATTAATCAGTAAATAAAACGAAACAGGAGGCTGTGGAAAGAAAGAGAACTGTGTTTGTGTGTGATCGAGATCTGTTATTTAGGACAACGAGATAAAAGGTGCTCCTTTTAGACGAAAGGGGAACTAACATGATCCTACACGATTTGAGAGGGTGAAAATGCTTTTTCAAACTGTAAACTTTACAACCTGTCTCAGTCCATCATAGGGTATAACTGTGCTGTCATAGTGGGGGGACGCTCCTCTGTTAAGCCTCCCATCCCTCAGACACGGCCATTCATGTGTCTACAGGACTCAGATGCTGCTGAAACTCAACCCCCCCGGGTATCTGCTGCAGTGGACTAGCGAACTGCATCCATACAACCAGCAAAGTTTTTGCTCTTATGCTTAAAGAGACTGGGGAACATTATACACTGATGAATACAGAATAAATGATAAACGACTAAAGGAATTTGGGTTCTGTGTTACGGAATGCCCTGCTGAGGCATCACAAATCTAAGACTAAATTCAATGAAAGGTTTAATTTGCGATATAATCTCAGCTAATCCTCCCATTTACCCACAAAGACATGAGTATAATAGTTCAGGCTGATGGGTTGGGCTTAAAAGGCCATGTGTGGCACAATTTTATGGCAGGAAAGGTGAAATGACAAGTTTGGTTTGTAGCAGTTTAGCCTGACTGGTGCTCGGAAAGTTTGGGCCAGGCATATAAGCCATCTTACCGTGCTCAAAGAGAGGAATATTAAAAGGACAACGTCAAAGACTTTAAGCACTTGAGTCCCAGTTAGGACCAAGACGAGATGGGAACCAGACAAATAATTCTTTTTCTTTACACAAGGTTACAAGAGGAAAATGTGATCATTATTCACTTTACATTCATTATACATAACATCAATAGAATATAAATATAAATAATATATACGTGGTCCTCCAATGGCCTAAGACTTTTGCACAGTAGTAGATGTGACGAGTGATATCAGTGCATGTGTGTAATGACTGCAATGAACCAGAGAGAGAAACGGAAAGCAGTGCAAAAAAACGGAAAGCATGTGAGAAAAACCGAACGCTGAAAAGCTGAATGAAGTGAACACAATTAGACAAGACAAATGACATCAGCACAGGGAGAGAAAACCCTCCAGTAACCATTCATTTTAAGACACAGAGGGGGGAAATGCAAACTGATATAGAAATACAACTGAAAGGGAGCAAAGTGAAGTTCCAAGAGAAGTTGGAAGGCAGCAAAAGGGAGCGTGGAGGGCGTAAAGAACAGTGGCAGGGGTAATGGAACAAGACGCACGAGGCAAGGACAAATAAAGAACCTACAGGGATTCAGAGGTGAAATCACGTCTACAAAAAAACTGCATGAAGCAACTCGAAAACATTCCTAAGATAAGGCATTCCTGGTTGTGCAGACCCAGTCTTTACAGAGAGAAAAAGAGAGAGAGAGAGAGCGAGCGAAAGAAAAAGAGAAACAGAGAGATAGAGAGAGGTGGCCAGGTCCACTTACTCTTCACCCCCTTTTTGCCTTTGCGCTCCTTTCTGTATTGCTCCTTGAGTTTGGTAATCAGGCCCTGGTCCACGTCCCAGGCCTGCTTGTCCTTCTCTACACAGTGACAAGACACAGCAGAGCAGCACCAGGTTCAGCACCAGGTTCTCTTTTTATCTGACCAACATTTATTAGAACTTTATTTATAACCTACATCCATTTAGTCTAAAGAAATCATTTGTTTCATGACTATTTAAGGGGGTTGTGTTCAGGGTGGACTGATTTACCTCACTAAGCAAGTCAATGTCCAGTCCCATATACACGTCTCTTCGTTAATTACAGTCCATTCCGGTTAATGGGACCAGCCGCTTATTTGGACCAAATCTTAAAGTACCGAATTAAATCCAATTAAATACATGTAATTGTATTCCCTTATTTGGACCAAAATTTCACTTAATCGGTCCGCTTTAAGAGCATTTAGATGCTTATATGCCTCCAGTGGAGCATACACAGCGAATAAGAAATATGTATCCGTGGTTAACAAAGAAACTCTTCTTCTCTGGCATCACTACAACTCTCCTGAGTTTCTCCCCAGCCCTATACTGCCACCTACAGGTCTTTGCCTAACTTTTCCATTTAATACAAAAAAGTAGCTACAAGCTGCTACTTAGTCACTGCAAAAGCGCGTCAGATCACACTGGATAAGTTCTTCAAACGTTGACTGGAATTTAGTAAGAACTTGTTTTTTACAGTATTATTACTTTGCGTGCTGAGTACCTATACATTGTGTTGTAGATCGTTTCCAAAAATGTATTTTACAATGAACAAAGTTGGTAAGTAACAGTAGTTCTTGTTTGTACGTTCGTTAAACGTGAAAATCGTACAATAAAGGTTTAATAAACATTTAATATGTCACATAGCACGTCCCGTCTTAATCGGACCAGCTGGTTATTAGGACCAAAACGATTACGTCCCGATGTGGTCCCATTAACCAGAATCGACTGTATAATAATTTCGGTCCATTTATTAAAACACAACCAGAAAACAACAACAAATCTAATGGTGGCCTAAGATTTTGCACAGTGCTGTATAAGCATTACCGAATATTAATAGATTAATCAGAAGTTAGAGAGAATAGTGCATGTCCAGTTAGACCTCATTTTTGGGGCGCTGTGGGTGAAAAGATGTGTTGTCCCTTGTCGAGTCCTTCATTGGACCATGAGAATGAGGTTTTTCTTTTGGAGACTGGTCACTCTATTAAAAAAAAAAAACGCAAAACATGAACATAAATTGCGTTCATCAAATTTTAAGTAAATCAGGGAGAACCCATTAGAATTCCTGTTTCCTTTTCAATAAACAAAGCAATATCTTTTCTGACCCTGCTGAGGTCCTGGGTGAGCTCCTCTCTGGAGTTGCTGGTTGGGTGACGTGGCAAGGTACGGTGTGGCAGCTGAGGGGAGAGAAGCTGGAGGCTGCTAGCTCTTGTTGGCACCGTCGGGCCCACCGCCAGCCCGGCCTCCTGACCGTGGGTCCTGTGCCGCTCCCGTCGCACATACATCGAGTGCCTGTGTGGCCGCTGCTGTGATGAGAAGGGACTGGTGTAGCCCAGGCCGTAGGGGAAGGACTCGTGCGGCGCCGACAGCGTGTGATTGTGCCCACCTCCCGCTCCAGAAGCCCTGGCGGGGTCCACGGTGTCGGGCATTTTGGGTTCCTCTGGCATCTTCTTGCGGCCTGAGGAGTGGTGCGAGTCCAGGGTTCCACCGTCCAGGCGAGGATTGGTACGCCCAGCTGGGCTGTGGCCCTGGCGCTCTGAACCAGAGTGACGCTCTGCATGGGGGCTGCTGGGTGCCGCGTTCAGGTCCAAACAGCTAGCCGGGAAGTAGCGGGAACCGGAACCAGAGACTGGGCCGGTCTCGTCTAGGTGAAGACGCGGCTCAGCTAGGTTGCTGACAGACTTGGCGTCGCTCAGCGCACCGTGGCTCTTTGACAGGCTGAGGAAGGACGAAGTGCTTTTGGACGACGACGAGGAAGGCATGGAGCCATGGGAGCTCTCCATGTAGCCGTGGCGTCCGTGTTTGTCGCTCGACTGCAGCGTGCTTGTCTTGCCCTCCATGAACGATGACGAAGACTGGCGGCTTGATTTGGACGATTTGAGGTACTTTCCGGTTAAGACGTCTACCACACCGGGGGCTTTTGGCCCCAGGGGAAAGTCAAACTCCATCTTGCCCTTGGCTTCTTTGGGGCTCAGGAGGTGGGGCAGGTTGTTGTTGGCCAGGTCTTTGCTGCAGGACACAGCGCGGTTTAGCGTCTGGCTTTGATAGCTTTTAGGATGAAGGGTAGGGCTCAGACTGGTTGCCGCAGGCCCACCGCCTCCATTCAGGAAGCCTTCTGCACTCCGCCGCAGGTCCTCGTGACGTGGTAGTGACGAGCAGTCTTTACTGTTTGAACGACGGTGACTGGAGCTTTTACTGCTGCAGAGAGAAAGGGAGAGAAGTTGAACGTTTCTATTTCTAGAGCTGGTCCCGTTCTCACTTAATGCATCAGGGTGTATGCAAACGCACCGGCTGGGGATTGTGTTATCCCCGTGATATGGTTTCCTCTTGGAGGAGCGCGGTGGGGTCGGAGAAGGAAGGGCAGGACGCTCCATGACTCGCAGTGACTGGAACACGTGGTGGTTCAAACACTGCTCGGTTAAAAACCGCTCCGAGGGATTCAACAGCAGCAGGTTCTGAATGGGACAGGTGTAGAATCAGGACTAGAACCCAATTCAGAACCAGAAAGACAACCTATGCAGGAAAACAAACATCCTTCCGTTGCTGTAAGAGTGCACATGTGCATGAGTAAGGTTTCATACCTTCATAAGATCCAACATAAGGCCATTTATAATCCCTAGGTATCTCCGTTCCAGGGTCTGAGGATGGCTCACTGTAGGAAACTGTTCCAACATAAAGAGACAGGAAGAGAGAAGGAGGGAAGCAGAAGCATTAAGGTGTGTTTTTGTAAAGAAAGGAGACGTGCGAAAGATGAATTTCTTACCCGGAGGCCAGCAAAGCGAGGGTTGCTGTAGAAAAGCTTCATCTGTTCAGGTGGCAGAGGCCCCAAGACCTTCTGTATGGTGAAGAGCTGGTCGATTTCACTCTCGCCCGGAAACAAAGGCTGACCGTCGCTCATTTCACCCAGAATGCATCCTACTGACCACATATCCACCGCCTTCCCATACGGAGCCCTGACCAACACCAAAACACCAGTGTTATTCAGGAAAATGTTGGAATAAAGCTACATTTATGCATTTAGTACTTCATGGTACAGATTTTTCACCCTAGACATGGTGGTAACAGTACATTATTGTATTGGTTTACATACCTTAAAGGATGGCAATATGGGGACTGCGGTGGCCTAGTGGTTAAGGTACTGGACTATGGACCAGAAGGTCCAGGGTTCAAATCCAACCTCTGCCACAGTTGGGTCCCTAAGCAAGGCCCTTAACCTACTATTTCTTGGCTTGTAAGACTGTATTAATTGTAAGACGCTCTGGATAAGGGTTTCTGATAAATGCTGTAAATGTAAACAAACCTTGGGACTGCGATAGCCTAGTGGTTAAGGTACCGGACTCTGGTCCCACCTCTGCCAAGCTACCACAGTTGGGTCCCCAAGCAAGGCCCTTAACCCACCATTGCTTGGATTGTAAGACTGTATGAGATGTAAGTCGCTCTGGATAAGGGTTTCTGATAAATGCCGTAAATGTAAATGCAATTTGGATTCTGTGCAGATGGTATTGTTCCACACATATTTTTTAGCAGTATCTATAATGCATTTATGTATTGTTTAGATAAAAATTTCTTTTTTTTATAGTCACATTACAGTAGCATAAGACTATCTAACTGTTTCACATATCTTATTGCAGCCTTTAATTGGTGCATACCTGTCTTGGGATTCATCATGAAATGCTGTAACATAAGACTAAGACTAGCGTAGTGGACCTGGTTTTGAGTCCCATCGATGACTTTCCGGCCAACTCAGGTGTCACATGCAGACAGGAGTGTCTGACGGCATTGGAACAGTAACCCCTGCTCTTGAGTGGCTTTGGGTTTTAACCCTGTTTTTTCATGCTCATGGCCTTTGGGGATCTGGTGCCTATCTAACGAGACCACATGGTAGACCACAGTACCAACAAGGGTTCCTATTGCAGCAACTGGGGATGATCTAGTGACCAGCCCTCTTCCTTAGACACAGCCTGTCTGCATGTCTCAAACCCGGGTCCCCATGAGTAACATAAGAGAAATCAATTAGCCACTGAATGGAAAGTTAAACAGCATGAGGTTACAATTGTACTGTACGATGACAAGAGAAAAACTAATTCGGGGCTTTGCAAATGAGAACAAACTAAAGAATAGAAAAGGCAAGAAGATAAAATTGACAGAAGAGTGGAGAGAGCAGACTGAAAGACAGCTCCAAATGCGATGAGCGGGAGGACGGGAACATTTGAGTAGGTGGAATGTAAATGGCGAGACTTTCGGAAAAAAAATCACACACAGGCACATTTGAACAACAAATATCACCAAATAACATTTATACTATCAGCATGATGCTGGACTTTAGCAGCCAATCTCCCAATCATTATTACAAAAAGAAATCAAAACTAAATGGCACTAACCAGCAGTATCATTCCCAAAAAGTAACAATTTACAAAGCCTTAAATGTGGACCTGGACTGCTGAATTAATCACTGAGTATTTATACAGTACTATGCAAAGTATTAGGCCACCATTCGATTTGTTGTTTAACCCTTTAAGGACCAAGGGATATATTTGTGCCATACTCTTAAATGGATGCCAAATGTGATTAAAGTGAAAACTTTCTTAACCCTTTCTGGACCGTAGGTCGTTTCAATCGGATTTGGTGTCCATTTAAAAGTAAGGGACAAATATGTCCCTTGGTCCTCAAAGGAATAGTGGTATAACGACCATGTGTAGCATATTGTTGATGTTTGGACTCCATAATATCCTTTTCCACTGTCTCCATTACAATTTTTGTGAACTGTAGCATATATTCGACTTTTCATCCTGTTCTCCTTCCAAAAAAAATCCAGAACAAGCTTCTTTGGACCGTAACACAGTCATCCTAATAAAGCTGCCAGATGCTGCTATTAGATTTATAGTTTTTATACTGCGTACACATTTTCTGGACCTTCTGTTTGTATTCTTATAAAGAGACTACGAAATTTGGTCATTATACAATTGCTAAAACAAGATATATCTAACCTAAGAGTGGCCTCAGACTTTTACACAGTTCTGCAGATCCAGATCGAACAAAGATCTAACTGACTACGGATAAGACACCACATCCAGGCTGCCATTAAACACCTAGAGAACTTACCCAAGAAGCAACTCTGGAGATCGGTACCACCTAGTGGCCACATACTCAGTGTAGTTAGCATCATTGCCTTCTGAGAGATTACGAGCAAAACCTGGAAAGGAAGAAGAAACAAGAGGGAGTGTGTAAATTTGAATTAATTCCTATCCTTCATAATTCCCAGGGACTTTAAGTTGACATTTTTAAAACGGAATTTCAATTATTAATGTGCATTTAGACGCCTCCAAGGTGCATAAAGGGCAGGGGCACAAGCCTACACTAAGCACTGCATCAAGACCCGTCATTCATCAATAGCACTTGGGCAACGGAATGTATTACACACCTTTATTTGCATTTTCCATACCGTCCCAACCTTTTCTGATTTGGAGTTACGCCTTGCCATGCTGTCTCGTTCCACCAGCGTTTGTCTACATATATTTGTCTTCACACCCTAGTCTTCAATTACTTTTCCCTCTAGTATTGGTTCAGAAGTTTTTTGGCTCTGGATTGTTTTTGTGCCAGTCTTTTATTAATAAAGTTCCCCCTCAAAAGAGTTTCTGGTTCTGCCCGATCTTCTTGGTTGCAGCGTTAGTGTGTATTGTTACATCATTTCACAACGGAAGATGTTTATGTTTATATGTGGGTCCTGGTACATGATAAACATAATTTTCAACTAATTTAATCTGTTACATAAATACCTCTCGTCTATTTACAGTAATCAATCTGTAATGTCGTGTTAAAATACATTCATTCATTCATTCATTATCTTCCGCTTAATTCCCACGGAGTTCGAGGGCCAGCCAGTCACAAGGCACAAGAGAAAAAACGACCCTAAGCGCTTTAAAGACACCAATTAACCTAACACGCATGCTTTAGGACATGCAGACTCCACGCAGAAAGAACCCAGACCACTCCACCCTGGGATTGAACCCAGGACCTTCTTGCCGTAAGGCAGCGGTGCCCCTACCTACCGAGCCCCAGTGCTGCTCCTTGGTTCTACTCCTTCACTGGAGTCCAGCTGTGTTTAATTGAACTGATTGGACTTGATTAATAAAGGAACACACCTGTCTATAGAAGATCTCACAGCTCACAGTGCATGTTCATGTAAATCAGAATCATGAGGGAGAAGGAAAGACAGAATTGTGATAAGATACAGATCTGGCTAAGGTTATAAAAACATTCTGCAGCACTCAAGGTTCCTAAGAGCACAGTGGCCTTCATAATCCTTAAATAGAAGAAGTTTGGGACCAGAGGTCTTCCTAGACCTGGCCGTCCAACCAAACTGAGCAATCGTGGGAGAAGATCCTTGGTGAGAGAGATAAAGAAGAACCCAAAGATCACTGTGGCTGAGCTCCAGAGATGCAG
>JAVSBV010000094.1:0-16743 GCA_033117975.1 Parotocinclus spilosoma
AACATCACCACCCACGATCTGTAGAAGCCACCACCAAATACTTCCTAGCCCAAGCAACTGCTGCAGCCACCATCCTATTCGCTAGCATAACAAATGCGTGAATTACAGGACAGTGAGACATCACCCACATATCTAACCCAACCGCCACAATTATAATTACAGCAGCCCTGGCCCTAAAAGTAGGGCTAGCCCCAATACACTTCTGAATACCTCCAGTCCTTCAAGGACTGGACCTAACTACAGGACTAATCATGTCAACATGACAAAAACTAGCACCATTTGCACTACTTATTCAAATTGCCCCAACTATACACCCAATGCTACTTACCACATTAGGCATCCTATCCACCCTGGTCGGAGGGTGGGGCGGACTTAACCAAACACAACTACGAAAAATACTAGCCTACTCATCAATCGCCCACCTAGGCTGAATAATTGTAGTTATCCAATTTATGCCCCAACTGACCTCCTTAACCCTTGGCATCTACATCATCATAACATCCGCAACATTCCTAACATTCAAATTACTAATAACCACAAAAATTAATACACTAGCACTCACCTGATCAAAGACCCCAATCATCACAACAACCGCTGCCCTAACCCTGCTATCTCTAGGCGGCCTACCACCACTTACAGGCTTCATGCCAAAATGACTAATCATTCAAGAACTGACAAAACAAGAACTCCCCCTCACCGCCACCATCATAGCACTAAGCGCATTACTAAGTCTGTACTTTTACCTACGACTATGTTACACTATGACCCTAACAATTGCTCCAAACACAAATAACTCCACAACCCCATGACGCCTAACAAATACCCAAACAACCCTCCCCCTGGCAATCTTTACAGCCTTGGCCACCATACTACTCCCCCTAACACCAGCCATCCAAGCACTAATATACTAGGGATTTAGGATAGCACCAGACCAAAAGCCTTCAAAGCTTTAAGCAGGAGTGAAAATCTCCTAATCCCTGAATAAGACTTGCAGGACTTTATCCCACATCTTCTGAATGCAACCCAGACACTTTAATTAAGCTAAAGCCTTTCTAGATGAGAAGGCCTCGATCCTACAAACTCTTAGTTAACAGCTAAGCGCCCAAACCAGCGAGCATTCATCTACCTTTCCCCGCCGCTCAAAAAAGAGGCGGGGAAAGCCCCGGCAGGCGGTTAGCCCGCTCTTTCAGGTTTGCAATCTGACGTGCCAGACACCCCAGGGCTTGATAGGAAGAGGACTTGAACCTCTGTTCATGGAGCTACAATCCACCGCCTAACCCTCGGCCATCCTACCTGTGACGATCACACGCTGATTCTTCTCTACCAACCACAAAGATATTGGT
Organism: Parotocinclus spilosoma; assembly: GCA_033117975.1. Lineage (NCBI taxonomy): Eukaryota > Metazoa > Chordata > Actinopteri > Siluriformes > Loricariidae > Parotocinclus > Parotocinclus spilosoma. Next base: position 1,344 of record JAVSBV010000094.1, read on the forward strand.
ACCCTTTACTTAGTATTTGGTGCCTGAGCCGGAATAGTCGGCACAGCCCTGAGCCTGCTAATCCGGGCCGAGCTGAGCCAACCAGGCTCCCTGCTAGGTGATGACCAGATTTATAACGTCATCGTCACTGCACACGCCTTCGTAATAATCTTCTTTATAGTAATACCCATCATGATTGGGGGTTTTGGAAATTGGCTAATCCCCCTTATAATCGGGGCCCCTGATATAGCGTTCCCCCGAATAAACAACATGAGCTTCTGGCTGCTCCCCCCATCATTCCTCCTCCTGCTGGCCTCTTCAGGGGTTGAAGCAGGGGCAGGAACAGGGTGGACAGTGTACCCCCCTCTCGCCGGAAACCTGGCCCACGCAGGGGCCTCCGTAGACCTTACTATCTTTTCATTACACTTGGCCGGTGTATCCTCCATCTTAGGGGCAATTAACTTCATCACTACAATTATTAACATGAAACCCCCAGCTATCTCCCAATACCAAACCCCCTTATTCGTTTGGGCAGTACTTGTTACAGCCGTCCTGCTCCTCCTCTCCCTACCAGTACTAGCCGCCGGCATCACAATGCTTCTGACAGACCGAAACTTGAACACCACATTCTTTGATCCTGCAGGGGGCGGAGATCCAATCCTCTACCAACACCTATTTTGATTCTTTGGCCACCCAGAAGTATATATCCTTATTCTACCTGGGTTTGGCATAATTTCACACATCGTAGCCTACTACGCTGGCAAAAAAGAACCATTCGGGTACATAGGAATGGTATGAGCTATAATGGCAATTGGCCTATTAGGGTTTATTGTCTGAGCCCACCACATGTTTACAGTAGGGATGGACGTGGACACTCGCGCATACTTTACATCAGCAACAATAATTATCGCCATCCCAACCGGGGTAAAAGTCTTTAGCTGGTTAGCTACACTGCACGGAGGGTCAATTAAATGAGAAACCCCCCTACTTTGGGCCCTAGGGTTTATTTTCCTATTTACAGTGGGAGGGCTGACCGGGATTGTACTAGCCAATTCATCCATCGACATCGTCCTCCACGACACGTACTATGTAGTTGCCCACTTCCACTACGTCTTATCCATGGGGGCCGTCTTCGCCATTATGGGGGCATTCGTGCACTGATTCCCCCTATTTTCAGGGTATACCCTCCACAGCACCTGAACAAAAATCCACTTCGGAGTAATGTTCATCGGAGTAAATCTCACATTCTTCCCACAACACTTCCTAGGCCTAGCGGGGATACCACGCCGATACTCCGATTACCCAGATGCCTACACCCTCTGAAACACTGTATCTTCAATCGGCTCCCTAGTATCCCTAATCGCTGTTATTATATTCCTGTTTATTTTATGAGAAGCATTCACTGCTAAACGAGAAGTACTGGCAGTAGAACTCACCCCTACAAACTCAGAGTGACTTCACGGGTGCCCTCCCCCATACCACACATTTGAAGAACCGGCATTTGTCCAAATCCGAACAAACTAACGAGAAAGGAAGGAATCGAACCCCCGTAAACTAGTTTCAAGCCAGCCACATTACCACTCTGTCACTTTCTTCTATAAGGCGCTAGTAAAACGGAACATTACACTGCTTTGTCAAGGCAGAATTGCTGGTTTAAACCCTGCGCACCTTAAGCTAAACAGCTCAATGGCACATCCCTCACAACTAGGATTCCAAGACGCGGCCTCGCCTGTAATAGAAGAACTTCTACACTTCCACGACCATGCATTAATGATTGTGCTACTAATTAGCACCTTGGTCTTATATATTATCCTTCTCATAGTTTCTACTAAATTAACTAATAAATACATCCTCGACTCCCAAGAAATTGAAATTGTATGGACTATTCTACCAGCAGCAATTCTTATCCTTATCGCCCTCCCATCCCTTCGTATCTTATACCTAATAGATGAAGCAAATGACCCCCACCTGACCGTAAAAGCCATGGGCCACCAATGGTACTGAAGCTACGAATATACAGATTACGAAGACTTAGCCTTCGACTCGTACATGGTGCCCACCCAAGACCTTACCCCAGGTCAATTCCGCCTACTTGAAACTGACCACCGAATAGTTGTCCCAATAGAGTCCCCAGTTCGAGTGCTAGTCTCAGCCGAAGACGTCTTACATTCATGAGCCGTCCCAGCCCTTGGAGTTAAAATAGATGCAGTTCCAGGGCGCCTAAATCAAACAGCCTTTATCGCCTCCCGCCCAGGAGTATTCTATGGACAATGTTCTGAAATCTGCGGGGCCAACCACAGCTTTATGCCAATCGTAGTAGAAGCCGTCCCACTAGAACACTTTGAAAACTGATCCTCTGTCATACTTGAAGACGCCTCACCAGGAAGCTAAACTGGGATTAGCGTTAGCCTTTTAAGCTAAAGATTGGTGACTCCCAACCACCCCTAGTGAAATGCCCCAACTAAACCCAGCCCCATGATTCGCAATTCTAGTATTCTCCTGGCTAGTGTTCCTAGCACTAATCCCAAGCAAAGTCCTTAACCACACTTTTACAAACGAACCCGCATCCACTGACTCACAAAAACTTAAATCAAAGACCTGAAACTGACCATGGCACTAAACCTATTTGACCAATTTATAAGCCCCACGTTCTTAGGTATTCCCCTAATTGCTATTGCCCTTACACTACCTTGAATCCTCTTCCCAACACCATCCAAACGATGACAAGACAACCGACTAGTTACACTACAAAATTGATTTGTCAAGGCCTTCACCCACCAGCTACTTACTCCCCTAAACCCAGGGGGGCATAAATGAGCCTTAATCCTAACATCATTAATAGTCTTTATCTTATCACTCAACTTACTTGGGCTGTTACCGTACACATTCACCCCGACAACGCAACTGTCCCTTAACATGGGACTAGCTGTCCCACTCTGGTTAGCCACCGTCATTATTGGCCTGCGCAACCAGCCTACAGCAGCCCTAGGCCACCTTCTCCCAGAAGGGACACCAACCCTGCTGATCCCAATCCTAATTGTTATCGAAACTATTAGCCTGTTTATTCGACCACTAGCCCTAGGAGTACGATTAACAGCAAACCTCACTGCAGGGCACCTGCTAATTCAACTTATCTCAACTGCAACATTTGTACTTCTTCCTATAATAACATCAGTTGCAATTTTCACCGCCATCCTGTTAGCCCTACTAACCATGCTAGAAGTAGCAGTAGCTATAATCCAGGCATACGTATTTGTACTTCTACTAAGCCTATACCTACAAGAAAACGTCTAATGGCCCACCAAGCACACGCATACCACATGGTAGACCCAAGCCCATGACCCCTAACAGGTGCAGTAGCTGCTCTTTTAATAACATCAGGTCTTGCGATCTGATTTCACTTTCACTCAACAACCCTAATATCGTTAGGCCTAGTCTTATTACTGCTAACAATGTACCAATGGTGACGAGACATCATCCGAGAAGGCACTTTCCAGGGACATCATACACCCCCCGTCCAAAAAGGCCTTCGATACGGAATAATCCTATTTATTACATCAGAAGTCTTCTTCTTTCTAGGCTTTTTCTGAGCCTTCTACCACTCCAGCCTCGCCCCTACACCCGAACTTGGAGGATGCTGACCACCAACAGGAATTACCCCACTAGACCCCTTTGAGGTGCCACTTCTTAATACAGCCGTTCTCCTGGCTTCAGGGGTAACAGTCACCTGGGCCCACCACAGCCTCATAGAAGGGGAACGCAAACAGGCAATCCAATCCCTCACCCTGACAATCCTACTAGGGTTTTATTTTACTGCCCTCCAAGCCATGGAGTATTATGAAGCCCCATTTACAATCGCCGACGGAGTGTATGGGTCAACATTCTTCGTAGCCACAGGCTTCCACGGACTCCACGTAATTATCGGCTCCACATTTTTAGCCGTCTGCCTTCTTCGGCAGGTCCAGTACCACTTCACATCTAACCACCACTTTGGGTTTGAGGCTGCCGCCTGATACTGACATTTCGTAGACGTAGTGTGACTCTTCCTTTACGTCTCCATCTATTGATGAGGCTCATATCTTTCTAGTATTAACGCTAGTACGAGTGACTTCCAATCACCTAGTCTTGGTTAAACCCCAAGGAAAGATAATGAATTTAATCATGACTATTATTCTAATAACTGCCGCCCTCTCTATAGTACTAGCCCTCGTGTCCTTCTGACTCCCACAAATATCCCCAGACGCAGAAAAACTATCCCCCTACGAATGCGGATTTGACCCCCTAGGCTCCGCCCGCCTGCCATTCTCCCTACGCTTCTTCCTGGTCGCCATTCTATTTCTGCTATTTGACCTAGAAATTGCCTTGCTCCTGCCCCTCCCATGAGGCAACCAACTACCAAACCCTATGGACACCTTTCTCCTAGCCGCAGCTATTCTTGTCCTCCTCACCCTAGGCCTTATCTACGAATGGCTTCAAGGGGGCCTTGAATGGGCCGAATAGGGAGTTAGTCCAAAGAAAGACCTCTGATTTCGGCTCAGAAAATCGTGGTTCAAACCCACGACCCCCTTATGACACCAGTACACTTCAGCTTCTCCTCAGCATTCATTCTGGGACTAATGGGCCTAGCCTTCCACCGCACCCACCTCCTCTCAGCCCTCCTATGTTTAGAAGGTATAATACTATCCCTATTTATTGCCCTAGCACTATGAGCTTTGCAACTCGAATCAACTGCCTTCTCCGCAGCCCCTATGCTCCTCCTGGCATTCTCAGCCTGCGAAGCTAGCGCCGGACTCGCCCTACTTGTCGCCACAGCCCGCACCCACGGAACAGACCGCCTAAAAGCCCTAAATCTCCTACAATGCTAAAAATCTTAATTCCAACAATCATGCTCTTTCCAACAACCTGATTAGTACGCTCAAAGTGACTGTGGCCCGCCACCACCGCTCAAAGCCTGCTCATCGCTATAACCAGCTTACTCTGACTAAAGTGGGACTCAGAGACAGGGTGGTCCGCTTCTAACCTCTACATAGGAACAGACCCCCTGTCGACACCACTCCTAGTCTTGACATGCTGACTGCTACCGCTCATAATCCTCGCCAGCCAAAACCACATCAGCCCAGAGCCCATAATTCGCCAACGAACCTATATTACACTACTTATCTCCCTACAAACCTTTTTAATCATAGCGTTTGGGGCTACAGAAATCATCATGTTCTATATTATGTTTGAAGCAACTCTTATCCCAACTCTTATTATTATTACACGCTGAGGAAACCAAACAGAGCGCCTAAACGCGGGCACCTACTTCCTATTTTATACACTGGCGGGGTCCCTACCCCTACTAGTAGCCCTCCTACTTCTCTACAAAAGCACAGGAACCTTGTTCATACCAATTATTCAATATGCCCAGCCACTAATCCTACACACCTGAGGGGACAAAATCTGATGAGCGGGCTGCCTAATTGCTTTTCTAGTCAAAATACCCCTATATGGTGTACACCTGTGACTCCCAAAAGCCCATGTTGAAGCCCCAGTTGCAGGCTCAATAGTCCTAGCCGCCATCCTACTAAAACTAGGAGGCTATGGGATAATACGAATAATAATTATACTAGACCCCCTCTCTAAAGAACTAGCATACCCCTTTATTATCCTCGCCCTCTGGGGTGTCATTATAACAGGCTCTATCTGTCTACGACAAACTGACTTAAAATCTCTCATCGCCTACTCATCAGTCGGCCACATGGGCCTAGTAGCAGGTGGAATCCTCATCCAAACCCCATGAGGCTTCACCGGAGCAGTGATCCTAATAATTGCACACGGGCTAGTATCCTCAGCCCTTTTCTGCCTAGCCAACACAACCTACGAACGAACTCACAGCCGAACCATAGTTCTGGCCCGAGGCATGCAAATAATTTTTCCATTAACCACCACCTGGTGGTTTGTCGCTAACCTGGCAAACCTGGCCCTCCCCCCACTACCAAACTTGATAGGAGAAATAATTATTATCACAGCAATATTCAACTGATCCCCACTAACCCTAGCCCTGACAGGAACAGGCACACTAATTACAGCAGCCTACTCCCTCTACTTGGTCCTAATGACACAACGAGGCCCGCTTCCGACCCACATTATGAACCTTCAACCCTTTCACACCCGAGAACACCTTCTAATAACCCTGCACCTACTCCCAATTATTCTACTAATCACAAAGCCGGAACTCATATGAGGCTGATGATATTGTAGGTATAGTTTTAACTAAAACATTAGATTGTGGTTCTAAAAATAAAGGTTAAAATCCTTTTACCCACCGAGGGAGGCCAGAAGCAATAAGGACTGCTAATCCCTATCCCCATGGTTAGACTCCATGGCTCGCTCGAGCTTCTAAAGGATAACAGCTCATCCGTTGGTCTTAGGAACCAAAAACTCTTGGTGCAAGTCCAAGTAGAAGCTATGACAAGCCTAACAATATCCTCTGCCCTCATACTCATACTAGCCACCCTAATTTACCCCCTACTCATATCGCTACGACCTGAGCCACTAAAAACAAACTGAGCCTCTACACACGTCAAAACAGCCGTAGCCACCGCATTCCTAATTAGCCTTATCCCACTAATTCTATTTTTAGACCAAGGCGCAGAAAGCATAATTACTAATTTTCACTGAATAAATATCACAACCTTCGACATCAACATTAGCTTCAAGTTTGATCACTACTCTCTCATTTTCACACCAATTGCCCTCTACGTCACTTGATCAATCTTAGAGTTTGCCCTATGATATATACACGCCGACCCAAACATAAACCGATTCTTCAAATACCTTCTACTATTCTTAGTAGCTATAATTATTCTAGTTACCGCCAACAACCTATTCCAACTATTTATTGGATGAGAAGGAGTCGGCATTATGTCATTCCTCCTCATTGGCTGGTGACATGGACGAGCTGACGCCAATACCGCAGCCCTTCAAGCCGTGCTATACAATCGAGTTGGAGACATTGGCCTAATTATGGCCACTGCCTGAATTGCTATAAACCTAAACTCCTGAGAGATGTCACAAATTTTTGTGTCCTCAAAAAATTTCGACCTGACCCTACCCCTTATTGGACTAATCATCGCAGCCACAGGGAAATCCGCCCAATTTGGGCTCCACCCCTGACTGCCATCAGCTATAGAAGGGCCCACTCCAGTATCCGCCCTACTGCACTCGAGCACCATAGTCGTAGCCGGAATTTTCCTACTTATCCGACTCCACCCACTGATAGAGAACAACCAACTGGCCTCAACCATTTGTCTATGTCTGGGGGCCCTAACCACTTTATTCACAGCTGCCTGCGCCCTAACCCAAAATGATATCAAAAAAATTGTAGCATTCTCAACATCAAGCCAGCTAGGCCTAATAATAGTTACTATTGGGCTCAACCAACCACAACTAGCATTCCTACACATCTGCACGCATGCCTTCTTCAAAGCAATGCTGTTCCTATGCTCCGGATCCATCATCCACAGCCTCAACGACGAACAAGACATCCGAAAAATGGGGGGACTACACAAACTTCTTCCATTTACATCAACCTGCCTAACCATCGGCAGCCTAGCACTAACCGGTACCCCCTTCCTAACCGGCTTCTTCTCAAAAGACGCCATCATTGAAGCCCTCAACACCTCACACCTAAACGCCTGAGCCCTCGCCCTAACTCTAATTGCCACCTCCTTCACTGCAGTGTATAGCTTCCGGGTTATCTTCTATGTAACCATGGGCACCCCACGATTCCCAGCCCTCTCTCCAATCAACGAAAACACCCCCACAGTAATTAATCCAATTAAACGACTAGCCTGAGGAAGCATCGTAGCAGGGCTAATCATTACATCAAATTTTCTCCCAACAAAAACCCCCGTCATAACAATACCCCCATCTTTAAAACTTGCCGCCCTTATTGTAACCATTACAGGACTAATTATTGCCATGGCCCTGTCAACTACAGCCTCAGCACAAATTAAAATTACCCCAACCCTGCCTCTATACAACTCATCCAACATGTTAGGATACTTCACCTCGATTATCCACCGCCTGGCCCCAAAACTAAGCCTCACCCTAGGTAAACAAGCCACTAAATTCGACCTACAATGATTAGAGCTAGGGCCAAAAGAAACCGCCACCCTACAACATGTTCTCGCATCAAAATTTGACACTTGGGACAACAATATTATCAAAATCTACTTAACTATCTACCTATTAACCTCCACCTTAGCCATCATCCTACTATCTTCAACCTAAACTGCACGAAGCGCCCCACGACTCAAGCCCCGAGTCAGCTCCAACACCACAAATAAACTCAATAATAACACCCAAGCACACACAACCAACATTCCACCCCCATACGAGTATATTAAGGCAACACCGCCCGTATCCCCGCGTAACATAAAAAACTCTTTATACTCATCAACAACCGCCCAACACCCCGAATATCAACCCCCTCAAAACCACCACACTGCCACTCCAACCCCAAATAAATAAACCAAAACGTACCCTTTAACCGAACGCACCCCCCAAGTATCCGGGAACGGGTCAGCCGCCAAAGCGGCTGAATAAGCAAACACCACCAACATCCCCCCCAAGTAAATCAAGAACAATAACAATGACAACAACGAACCCCCATGGCCCACCAGCACCCCACAACCTACTCCCGCCGCAACAACCAACCCCAACGCAGCAAAATAGGGGGCAGGATTAGAAGCCACCCCAACCAACCCCACAACTAAACTCAATAAAAACAGACTAAGAACGTAAGACATAATTCTCGCCCGGACTCTAACCGAGACTAATGGCTTGAAAACCCAACGTTGTACTTCAACTACAAGAACCCTAATGGCCATCCGAAAATCCCACCCCCTATTTAAAATCGTCAACGACGCTTTAATTGATCTCCCCACCCCCTCCAACATCTCAGCATGATGAAATTTTGGCTCATTACTCCTACTATGTCTAACAGTGCAAATTCTAACCGGACTATTTCTAGCCATACACTATACCTCCGACATCTCCACTGCCTTCTCATCCGTTGTCCACATCTGCCGAGACGTAAACTATGGCTGAATCATCCGAAACTTGCACGCCAACGGAGCCTCATTCTTCTTCATCTGCCTCTACTCCCACATCGGCCGCGGACTATACTACGGCTCTTATATATACAAAGAAACATGAAACATCGGAGTAATCTTATTTCTACTAACAATGATAACAGCCTTCGTCGGCTACGTCCTTCCATGAGGACAAATATCTTTCTGAGGGGCAACCGTTATTACAAACCTCCTATCAGCTGTCCCCTACATCGGAGACAGCCTAGTTCAATGAATTTGAGGGGGTTTCTCTGTAGATAATGCAACCCTCACACGATTCTTTGCCTTCCACTTCCTCCTCCCATTTACAGTTGTGGCAGCAACAATCCTTCATGCCCTATTCCTACACGAAACAGGATCCAACAACCCAATAGGATTAAACTCAGACTCAGACAAAATCCCATTTCACCCGTACTTCTCATATAAAGACCTGCTAGGATTCATCACCCTCCTCACACTACTGGCCTCCCTAGCCCTGTTCTCACCCAACCTCCTGGGAGACCCAGAAAACTTCACCCCAGCTAACCCACTAGTTACTCCCCCACACATTAAGCCAGAGTGATATTTCCTATTTGCCTACGCCATTCTACGATCCATCCCCAACAAACTCGGAGGTGTCCTAGCACTACTGTTCTCCATCCTAGTGCTCATGCTAGTCCCACTTCTACACACATCAAAACAACAAGGACTTACATTTCGGCCCCTATCACAAACCCTGTTCTGAGTACTAGTAGCAGATATAATAATCCTAACATGAATTGGAGGCATGCCAGTCGAACACCCATTCATCATTATTGGACAAATTGCTTCAATCCTATATTTCTCCATCTTCCTCATTTTAAACCCACTGGCAGGCTGATTAGAAAACAAACTAATAGACTGACACTGCCCCAGTAGCTTAATCCCAAAGCGCCGGTCTTGTAATCCGGAGATTGAAGGTTAAAATCCTTCCTAGAGCCAGAAAAGAGGGATTTTAACCCCCACCCCTAACTCCCAAAGCTAGGATTCTAAATTAAACTATTTTCTGTGCACAGTACATAATGCATAGGTACATATTATGTATATAGTACATAATGCATAGGTACATATTATGTATATAGTACATAATGCATAGGTACATATTATGCATTATATTACATTATGGTATATCCCCATATCATGATTTAATTGTTAAACCCTTGACTCAACTATCTTTTTCAATAGTATTAGATATGTAGTAAGAAACCACCAATGATCCAAGCAGGAAAACAATATTAATGATGGGTCAGGGACAATAATTGTGGGGGTCTCACAACTGAACTATTACTGGCATCTGGTTCCTACTTCAGGTCCATAAAATAAAATATCCCCATTAATTCCATCGTCAACGGCATCTGATTATTGGTGTAGTCTCGAATATATCATGACCCCCCATGCCAAGGCGTTCTTTTAAATGCATCTGGTATCTTTTTTTTAGGTTTATTTTCATTTTGCATTTCCAGTGTTTGATAATGACCAAAATTAAGGTGGAACATAAATTACTGCCCAACACAAAATAATGTAATGATTTAATGACATATACTTAAGAATCACATACGTATATTGGATACATAACCTATTCACTACTCCACCCGATATTACTGTTTCCCCCCCTTTTTTGCGCGTCAAACCCCCCCTACCCCCCCACATTGATATCCTAGATCTCCTGTCAAACCCCGAAACCAGGTAAGACTCAACGTGTTTGCACTCAATAATTAAACCACAGCCCAAGCTACTAAAATAATGTAAGTCTAGTCTATATAGTCTATATAGTCTATATAGTGTATATAGTCTATATAGTGTATATAGTCTATATAGTCTATATAGTGTATATAGTCTATATAGTCTATATAGTCTATATAGTCTATATAGTGTATATAGTGTATATAGTGTATATAGTGTATATAGTCTATATAGTGTATATAGTGTATATAGTCTATATAGTCTATATAGTGTATATAGTGTATATAGTGTATATAGTGTATATAGTGTATATAGTGTATATAGTGTATATAGTGTATATAGTGTGTGCCACACACCAGCCAGTGTAGCTTAAACAAAGCATGACACTGAAGATGTCAAGATGGACCATAAAAAGTCCCACAGGCACAAAGGCTTGGTCCTGACTTTACTATAAGCTTTAGCCAAATTTATACATGCAAGTATCCGCACCCCCGTGAGAATGCCCTCAATCCCCCGCCCGGGGACGAGGAGCTGGCATCAGGCACACTAATAAGCCCAAGACGCCTTGCTCAGCCACACCCTCAAGGGAATTCAGCAGTAATAAACATTAAGCCATAAGTGAAAGCTTGACTTAGTTAAGGATAAGAGGGTCGGTAAAATTCGTGCCAGCCACCGCGGTTATACGAAAGACCCTAGTTTATAGACACGGCGTAAAGGGTGGTTATGGGTTCAACAAAATAAAGCCAAAGATCTCCAAAGCCGTCATACGCCCACGGAAACACGAAGCCCAAAAACGAAAGTAGCTTTACCAATCAACGCCCGACTCCACGAAAGCTGGGAAACAAACTGGGATTAGATACCCCACTATGCCCAGCCCTAAACCTAGATGGAAATTTACAAAACCATCCGCCAGGGGACTACAAGCACAGCTTAAAACCCAAAGGACTTGGCGGTGCCTCAGACCCACCTAGAGGAGCCTGTTCTAGAACCGATAACCCCCGTTAAACCTCACCACCTCTTGTTTATCCCGCCTATATACCGCCGTCGTCAGCTTACCCTGTGAAGGCTCAACAGTAAGCAAAACGGGCCTAGCCCAAAACGTCAGGTCGAGGTGTAGCGCACGAGATGGGAAGAAATGGGCTACATTTTCTACCACAGAACACCACGAACAGCGCCCTGAAACATGACGCCTGAAGGAGGATTTAGTAGTAAAAAGCAAATAGAGTGTCCTTTTGAATTAGGCTCTGAAGCGCGCACACACCGCCCGTCACTCTCCCCACCAACAAAAATCAACAATTATACCTAATTACCCTCACAAACCCACGGGGAGGCAAGTCGTAACATGGTAAGTGTACCGGAAGGTGCACTTGGAACAACCAGGGCGTGGCTGAGACAGTTAAGCATCTCCCTTACACCGAGAAGACATCCATGCAAGTTGGATCACCCTGAGCCATACAGCTAGCTTAAACACCCAGATACTAACAACAACATACAACTAACCTAACTTAACCACAACCACAAAACTAAAACATTCTACCGCCCCAGTATGTGAGACAGAAAAGGCCCCACAAAGCAATAAAAAAGTACCGCAAGGGAAAGCTGAAAGAGAAATGAAACAAACCATTTAAGCCCAAAAAAGCAGAGACTAAACCTCGTACCTTTTGCATCATGATTTAGTTAGCCACGCTGAGCAAAGAGTACTTTAGTTCAAGACCCCGAAACTAGGTGAGCTACCCCGGGACAGCCTATTTTAGGGCCAACCCGTCTCTGTGGCAAAAGAGTGGGAAGATCTCTGGGTAGGGGTGACAGACCTACCGAACCTAGTTATAGCTGGTTGCCTAAGAAGTGGATAGAAGTTCAGCCTCGCACTCCTCAACCCATGCAGTCTTTACTAATTAAAGGACACGAGAAAAATGCGAGAGTTAGTCAGAGGAGGTACAGCTCCTCTGAAGAGGGAGACAACCCTTTCAGGAGGTTAAAGATTATATTTGATAAGATTACTGCTTCAGTGGGCCTAAAAGCAGCCACCTGTATAGAAAGCGTTAAAGCTCAAGCAGCCATCAGTCTATTATACTAATAATAGTATCTAAAACCCCTAGCCATATTAGGCCATTCTATGCTAACATAGAAGTGACACTGCTAAAATGAGTAATAAGAAGGACCCATCCTTCTCCTAGCCCACATATAAGCTAGATCGGACCACCCACTAGCAATTAACGAACCCACCAAAAGAGGGCACTGTGATTAAAAAAATAGTCAAGAAAAACTCACACTTTTACATCGTTAACCCCACACTGGAGGGCACACAAGGAAAGACTAAAAGAAGGGGAAGGAACTCGGCAACCACAAGCCTCGCCTGTTTACCAAAAACATCGCCTCCCGCAAAAATCAATGTATAGGAGGTCCTGCCTGCCCAGTGACTAAGTTAAACGGCCGCGGTATTTTGACCGTGCAAAGGTAGCGCAATCACTTGTCTTTTAAATGAAGACCTGTATGAATGGTGAAACGAGGGCTTAACTGTCTCCCCCCTCTAGTCAATGAAATTGATCTACCCGTGCAGAAGCGGGTATAACTATGCAAGACGAGAAGACCCTTTGGAGCTTAAGACAAAAGACCAACTATGTCAAAAGCCACAAAAAATGATACTAAACCAAATAACACTGGTCCCAGTCTTCGGTTGGGGTGACCGCGGGAGAAAACAAAGCTCCCATGCGGACAGGGGAAACCCCCTAAAACTAAGAAAGACATTTCTAAGGCACAGAACATCTGACCACAAAGATCCGGCTTACTGCCGATCAACGGACCAAGTTACCCTAGGGATAACAGCGCAATCCCCTTCCAGAGTCCATATCGACAAGGGGGTTTACGACCTCGATGTTGGATCAGGACATCCTAATGGTGCAGCCGCTATTAAGGGTTCGTTTGTTCAACGATTAAAGTCCTACGTGATCTGAGTTCAGACCGGAGCAATCCAGGTCAGTTTCTATCTGTAACGCTATTTCTCCTAGTACGAAAGGACCGAAGAAATGGAGCCCCTGTTGTAAACACGCTCCCCCCTAACTTAATGAAGCCAACTAAATTAAGTAAAAGAAAGCACAAACCTCCATCCAAAATAAGGATTTACTAAGGTGGCAGAGCCCGGCAATTGCAAAAGACCTAAGCCCTTTACACCGGAGGTTCAAATCCTCCCCTTAGTTATGCTAACCCTTCTAATAACTCACCTAATTAACCCCCTAGCCTACATTGTCCCCGTGCTCCTAGCAGTAGCCTTCCTCACACTCATCGAACGAAAAGTGTTAGGATACATACAACACCGAAAGGGCCCAAACGTAGTAGGCCCCTACGGACTACTTCAACCAATTGCGGACGGAGTTAAACTATTTATTAAAGAACCAATTCGCCCATCCACCTCCTCCCCATTCCTATTCCTAGCCACCCCAATACTAGCCCTCACTTTAGCCCTTACCCTATGAGCCCCGATACCAATCCCCCACCCCGTAACAGATTTAAACCTTGGAGTACTATTTATTCTAGCCCTTTCTAGCCTCGCCGTCTACTCCATCCTAGGCTCAGGGTGAGCATCAAACTCAAAATATGCCCTAATCGGGGCTCTACGTGCTGTAGCCCAAACAATCTCCTACGAAGTCAGCCTTGGGTTAATCTTACTCTCAGTAATCGTACTAACAGGAGGCTTCACACTACAATTATTCAACATCACTCAAGAAGCCATTTGACTTCTAATCCCAGCCTGACCACTAGCAGCAATATGATACATCTCAACCCTCGCAGAAACAAACCGAGCCCCATTCGACCTCACCGAGGGTGAGTCAGAGCTAGTCTCAGGCTTCAATGTAGAGTATGCTGGAGGCCCATTCGCACTATTTTTCCTAGCCGAATACGCCAATATCCTCCTCATGAATACCCTTTCAGCAATCCTATTCTTAGGGGCCTCTCACACAATCATCAACCCAGAATTAACCTCAATAAACATCATAACTAAAGCAGCGCTTCTCTCAATGCTATTCCTCTGAGTACGAGCCTCCTATCCACGATTCCGATATGACCAACTAATACATCTTGTATGAAAAAACTTTCTCCCCGTAACCCTAGCCCTGGTACTTTGACACACCGCCCTCCCAATCGCACTAGCTGGCCTCCCACCCCAACTCTAGCCCAAGGAGCCGTGCCTGAATGCCCAAGGACCACTTTGATAGAGTGACTTACGGAGGCTAAAATCCTCCCAGCTCCTTTGGAAAGAAGGGACTCGAACCCATAGCCTAGAGATCAAAACTCCAAGTGTTCCCATTACACCACTTTCCAGTAAGATCAGCTAAACAAGCTTTTGGGCCCATACCCCAAAAATGTAGGTTAAACCCCTTCTCTTACTAATGAATCCCTATGTCCTAACCATCTTCCTATCAAGCCTTGGGCTAGGCACTACACTAACATTTGCCAGCTCCCACTGACTCCTAGCCTGAATGGGATTAGAAATCAACACCCTGGCCATCTTACCACTTATAGCCCAACATCACCACCCACGATCTGTAGAAGCCACCACCAAATACTTCCTAGCCCAAGCAACTGCTGCAGCCACCATCCTA
>JAVSBV010000095.1:0-10029 GCA_033117975.1 Parotocinclus spilosoma
TATTTTATTGTATTGGGTGTTGTATTTGTTCTGCCATGTAATTAATTTCTTATTTTAGCTACACCTGCTTTCATGTTATGTGTTTGTATTGTGATACAAATGTGTACATATTTTTCTAAAAATACAATTAAAGGTGTTTATCTCGTTTCATACAACTTGTTATTTTTAATAGAACACTCTTGGATATCAATTTATATGGTAATAAGGTCACGTGTGTCCTGGACAGGTGCATCTGAGGGTTTTATCTGTTTTATTTTACAATTTTCAGAAGCAGATTACCTTCACTGAAAGCAGTTGTATTAAAGATTTTGGTCTCCAAACTTTGAATAGCACCTACAAGAAGGCGAATGTCTGATCTTAAGTTTGAGAATCAAACCTTTAAACCTCCTTTTGTGGACATCATTTGTTTTAAAATACATTGAAAAAAACCGTTGATTCTAGACATCAGCTTTAAATGTACGTTGTTGACATAATATTATTTATATTATATATATTATTTCTTTTTAACCTGTGCTGTAGACATGATTTGAACGTCCGTATTTAGACGTCGCAAAAACTTTCGTTCTGGCTTCTCTGTGGACATCTTTTGAACGTCTGGCAAATAGGTTATTTAGACGTCTTTCCGACGTGTTTGTGCTCAGTGGGAGGGTGGAGCGGCTTGGGATCCTTACTGTGGACGGTCTGCATGTCCTCCGTGTCTCCACATTTTTATTTCCACGCTGTCTGTATATAATTTTCGCTGTGTTTTATTACTTTTACATAGATCTTTGATATAACTTTATATTTCAAATGTCACGTTTCTTTAACTAACAAACTGAAAGCAAAGACACTTTCAAAAATGGCCACAAGATAGACGCAAATAATCAAAAATACAATTCTCCTTCGAAATACAATAGGACTGCACGTGAACCATCTTTTCACATCGCCATGTTTCGAATAACTTCTCTGTGCCCACTTGTACAGATTACAAAGCAGGACACCGTTCAACTGTTCGTTTAGTCACTGCCTCCTCAAATCTTATTCTTCAGTCAAATCAAAGGCGGCTCTGATACAATTCAGATGTTTATGTATTTGAGTTTCTGTATCCTAGGATGTTTGTGAAGGTGGACTTCATTTTGTCAGACAGGTCCTATTTAAGTGATGGCTTGATTGAGAACAGGTGTGGCAATAATCAGGCCTGGGTGTGGCTAGAGACAATGTACTCAGGTGTGATAAACCACAGGTATAGCATGTTTTAACAAAGGGGGGCAATCACTTTTTCACACAAGGCCATGCAGGTTTGGATTTTTTTCTCCCTTAATAATAAACACCTTCATTTACAAATTACATTTGTTTTGTTTACTTGTGTTGTCTTTGACTTCTATTTAAATTGGTTTGATGTTCCGAAACACTTAAGTGTTACAAACATGCAAAAAACAGGAAATGAGGAAGGGGGCAAACACTTTTTCACACCACTGTATAGTCTATATAAACTAATGAACTTTTCTGCAGGTATCTGACACTGCTGCTGGCTTTGCCTGACAGCCCAAGAGTGATTGTTCTAGGTATGCAAAGTTTGATTGCCATGTCAGGAACGCTTTCAACAGCAGGTTGATGTTCTTTGTTAATTCATTGATTTTTTTCCTGATTCTTTTTATGTAGGACCTGTGGCTTTCCATAGAGACCCATGTTGTGACTGAGGGAGAATGATTCACACTGGGGCTTGCAACTTTTTTTTCCAGTTATTACAACTTTAACCCCCAGTACCAGGATGGGGCTTGCTGCACGCTGGAGTTCATCCAAAGGTATGTGGCTAAATAGGAGAAGAAATTAGCAGTGTATACACTAAGCCATAACTTCCACCTTTCTAGCTCGCATGGTATTTTTTTTTAAGCCAAAAGTTTTGAATGTCATAATAAAATTATGCTAATAAACAAGCAGAGTGCTAAAGGCACACAAAGTATCAAAATAACTAATAATGACCTAGCAATAGCAACCAAAGCTAGTGACTAACCAGGTTGAGGATAATTCTGTTCACATTTGTGTGAGTGATTCTTGATCGACTAATAGTTACCAGTTGTTAATGAGCTGTTATTGTGATTGAAAGTGATTTTTGACAGACTAAGCGAGCTTGTGGCTACACAAACACCAATATTTGTGACACTGTGAAGGACACATGACTATTGGAGAAACACTGCCATGCACATTTTACTTTACTATGCCCATTACAAATGGCCAGGGGAAGATATCCAGTCATAGTACTGTTAAGTTTTTCCCTGAGAGCATCCTTATGCCCTGTGCATTTTTTTATAGGACCATCCATCTTTAGCCATCCAGGTCCTCCAAAAGTGCTGCAAATGTGGCAGCACAGAAAAGGCTCTTCTGACGTCCCACCCGCAGTGTTTAACTGACTGAAAGCTTTGTTGAGTTAAAAATAAATTGCAAACAGGGTTTAAGCACTGGAGCATGACTGCAAGGAAATGCATTTGCAAATATGCAACTGTTATTCAATTTTTAATGTCAGTCATACCATTAAAACATTGAAAAGGAAATGTCAAAACAACCACTTTTCCGTTTTTATATTTCCCAGCCATTATACTCTGAAATGCTATTACACATTTTGCTTTTGAATTTGATAAATTAATGCACTCACATTGGAAATGCTCCCTATCCTGGGGCGCCATAGAGGATCATTGTTGTACCTAAAGTTGGCCTTAAATATCCAATGTGCTTCACATTAATCAGTGCTTTATACTCTGTCCATGTTCTTCCAGGTGGTTTGTGGGTATAAACCCAGAGCGTGGATCTAAAGCTCACCAGGGTCAAGTTAGAAACGGGTTCAGAAGAAACGGGTGCCCCTTAATCATCGTGCGTGCACTTTGATGAGGAAGCTTATGGACTTTCAGTGGGACTTTATCTGATGAGGTTCTGTTTATGTTGACTCTATGTTGAGTTCAGATGATTGATGTAAAGGACTCACAACACTCACTTTTGTTCTATCCCTTACATAAGTTTTTTTGTTTGTTTTGCTTTTTAAGCTTTCAATTAGAAGTCATTTGATGGACATTTGTTGTGAATAGCACTAAACTTTTTTGTTTCTTGGACAATAAAGTTTTTTGTCTTTATAGTACCTCATTTGAAGAGATCATTATTTGATCATTTGTGGTGATTTTTTTTTCCATTAAAGACAATGAATATTTCATTTTAGTCTGTTTCTTTGATTTTGATATGGAATTTCTACAGTATTCTACTATATTTGCAACAATATTGTATATAAACAGTATTTTGCTGTTAGTTGAAAAAAATATACAGTATATAAATGGTATATTTGGATTACAGCATTGTTACTGTAAAAAAGCATTTGGTATTCTACTTTATCTCTGTTTGCAGGGAAAACAAAACAAAAACTGTACAAGCTTAAAGGAAGTAATTTTTAAAATTTTTGTTTTTTGAAGAAACATCTTATCAATGATGCAGTAGACAGAAATCGCTGCCTAACAGTAACCCAGCTAGTTTAGAAGGAACTTAACTTTCTGTTAAGATTCTTTCTAAATAAAACTCCTTGTGTACGTAAATTGAACAAAATCTTTTTGTATTATTTGATTACTTTACACATAAAACACTCTACAGACATAGAATGCAACGTTTATTTATTAGACAACCAAAAAAACCAGGTTGATTAACCCTCTATCAAGGCCCGAGCTGACTCAACTGGCGGTACAGCTGGATAACGAGCAGCTGGATCTCAGCATCTCCAGCGTTAATGTCAATGGCCTTCAAAAACAGATCGAGTGCCTCCCGTTTCCTCCCTTCTGCCAAACTATATTTCCCTGCATGCACCAGAGACTCAAAGGTCTCCTCGCAGGCCTCTGAGACTTTTAAACCTGATCGATTAAGTGTTGGCATATTGGACGATGCACACTCATCCACTGTCTCACTGGAGCCCAGTTCCAGTTCAGTGGAGTCGTTAATGAAGCTCTGCTCCTGCTCTTCTTCATCCTCCTGCTCTTCTTCATCCTCCTGCTCTTCTTCATCCTCCTGCTCTTCACTCTTACTTGTATTCCCTGAACTCAATGTTTCTCCACTTGGCTCTGCTTCCTCTGTAACTGATTCATCAGTACAGGTTTCAATCGCCTCAGAAACCTCGCTATACTCCACCCCTACAGAAACACATTCCTGATCATCATCATCATCATCATCATCCTCATTCTCATCCTCCTCCTCCATGTCCTGCAGCAGCGACTCCACTAGGGAGCGGCGTGAAGCAACTGACATATTCAGGCTGTGCCTGCTAATATTAGTCAGCACAGATTTCGGTGTGGAAGACACAAGGTTCCTGATGCCACCTAAGGGACTACTGGTTAACAACGGCTCCTCCTTGTCCTCCTCCTTGTCCTCCTCCTCGCTGTCATAAATCACCTGGGTTTTTTTCTTCCTTCTGATCAGCTTTGAGATCGACTCGTCTGTAGGAGAGGAAACCAATAAATGTTGACTCTCGTTAGAAAGTCTGTCTTCATGCTTACAGTCTTCCACATTCTCTCCGCTAATGTCCATCTGCAGCTGGAAGTCTCGGGCCCCTGCACTTAGTTCCGGCTCCTCTGGGCCCTGATCCTCATGGTCCTCTGAAAGCAGTGCAGCACTGTCCTCCAGCTGGAGGTTAAAGTGCCCCTGGAACAGTCCTGGATCTGACGCCAGCTCCATCAGTGCTTCAGATGCACTGGTGTCAGGGGAATTAGTCTTCACCTCTAGGGGAGTTTTAGCTAACTCTAAGTCCGACTCCATCCCCAGCATTGCTATGGATGAATCTGACTGGCTGAGGTGGGAGGCGACACAGTCTGTGCAATCCGATACCTTTGTCAGGACTAAACTCGGCTCCTTGGTCATCTTTAAGGCCAGTCCGTCTATACTCTGCTCCATGACATGTTCAGATAAATCAATTACGCTCTCGTCCTGCGAGACTTTCCCTCCAACAGCACCGAGCAGCTCCATGTCATCTGATCCCGACTGGGTCAGGTCCACCACGGCATGGGGGCTGAGGTCGCCACGAGGGGAGGTGACCTGCTTGTTCGTGCTCAGCGTGGGCTTGTTTTGTCGAGATGCACGTATCCAGGCGGGCTCTGTGTTTTGTTTGATGCTGTCCATCGTGAGGGTTTGCAGCTGGGACTCGGCTCGGACGAGTTCGTGCGCTTTCTGCACACGCTGGTTGATGTAATGCGTCTCCTCATCCTGCAGTGCATCTTCGGTCTCCTCATTGGAAAAAAGCAGGTCGTGACGGGACACGCCAAACACATTCATATTCTTCAGGGAGGTCACATGTTGCTGTAACTCTGGGTCGAAGCGACAGACGGCCGAGTGTAGTGACTGTAGCTGAAGCTGAGTGGAGGAGGAACGAGGATCCTCAAGAGTGAACAGCTCCTTCAACTCCTGCTTAGTGAAGTACCGGAACGGGTTCTTCTTATCACCAGTCGTTTGCCGGATCAGCGAGTCCTTAAATACCTGCAGGAGGGAGGGACACACGCGCACATGCTATTTTTTTTATTTATTTCTAGTTGAAACATAATAAAGTGCTGAGGACTGTGGTAGAGCAGTTTTTAAGATGGACAATTGATCATCACATCAGAAAAGGTTGGGGTGGTACGGAAAATGCAATAATTTTTCTTTTTCTTAAAGCAGCTCCAATTTAATTTCCTTTCACTTTTTTTATGGCAGACATTATGAACCTGCGATATGTCATGATTGTTGTTAATAAAAATCCATTCCCACAACACGTTACCAAAAAAAAGGTACGACGGGGAGAGTAATTAATTAAAAAAAAACATTTTTAACGAAATAATGCTGTTATGTCAAACAGACTGTAATCACGATTTGGTTCAAAAGTAGCATCCAGGAAACGCGGAGTGTTTATAGGAGTAAAAATAATCAAGAGTTTTTTACCAAAAGTTTAAAAACAATGTTCCTCAAAAAAAAGAATGGAAGGGATTTGCATATTTAAGTCCTAACTTTATCTGATGCCACTTGTTTAATGTTACTGTAAAATACTTTTCTACATTAATGTTGCCTCACAGGATTGTAAATGACCTTTACCAAGGGGACTGGCCCAACCACATACCATGACAGAGCGTGGCTTTTGGATTTGTTTCTCATAACAGTCTGACATCCATTTCTTCTTATAAAGATCTAATACCGATTGGTCTGATCACAATTACCACTGGGTGATGGTCCATCCTAGATCTCTCCAAGCCCAAAGACGTCAACTCCACTCCTGGACACTAATTTTGTACCAAATCATGATTATAATCACTTGTTGACATCACCTGTTTGCCACATCATTATCAGAGATCTAAATTTCGCCGCCTGATTAATTTTTCCAATGGACAAGACAAACAAAATGTCATATTTGAATGATGAAGACGTCCTTATGCTGCTCAGAGAAAAATACAAATGTCAATATCTGGTATATCTAATTATGGGGGAAAAAAGAAAGGAGCTTGGGCTACACCACACCCACCTGTCGTCTGTAGATTTTTTCCTCCACAGTCCCGCAGGTAATGAGCCTGTATATGATGATGTCATCCGTCTGGCCTATCCGGTATGCCCTGTCGACCGCCTGAGCGTCCGTCGCGGGGTTCCAGCTGGGGTCGTAGATCACGACCCTGTTGGCGGCAGTGAGGGTCAGCCCAACCCCGCCCACCTGCGTAGTTAAGAGGAAGACAGCATAGCGGGAATCGGTCTGGAAGAGCTTGATCCGGCGCTCTCTCTCGACCAGCTGTGTGATTGTCCCGTCGACCCGCAGCAGGCGGAACCCCCTGTTAGTCAAGACCTGTTCGATGATATCCAGCATCTTCCTGGACTGGGAGAAGATGAGGGTACGCTTCCCGTCCTTCCTCAGACTCTCCATCAGACTCATCAAGAAATTAAGCTTCCCTGACTCGCCAATGAGAGTTTCGTCGTCCACTCCCTCCATCCCAGCAGGCGCCGACCGGACGTCGTTCTCATCGGATTCGGTCGGGCCCTCGGCCAGTCCGAGCTGAGCGATGGCTCGGGTGGAGAGCAGCCTGGGATGGTCGCAAAGCTTCTTGAGCACAGTGAGCTCGGCCAGGGGGGAGCGTGTGGTGGTCAGCAGCTCTTTGATGTGATCCAGAGAGATGAACTGCTGGTAGATATTCTCCTGTACATCGCTCAGGAATGTCCATATGATCAGGTCAATCTTTCGGGTCAGAGACGGGATCACAGCCCCTCTATTCCTCTCCACCGACTGCTCGTTCTCCCTGGCTCTGCTCTCCAGCTGCTTCTTGTTATGAACTTCGGCTTTGGTCCTTCTCAGGAAGTATGGTCTGATGAGCTCAGTCAGGTTCTGTGAGATCTTCAGCCCAAGCGCCCGCTCTCCGGGCGTCGCGTCTTTCTCCCTCGCCCGAGTGATCGGATTCTCGTACTCAGTCTTAAATGTTTTGGCGCTGCCCAGGAGAGAGCCCTGGCAGGCAAAATCAAACAGCGCCCACATCTCTCGTAGGTTGTTCTGGACCGGTGTTCCTGTGAGCAACACGCGATGTCGGGACGGAATGGCGCTCACTGACTTTGCCGTCTTGGTGGACGAGCTCTTGATCTTGTGTGCCTCGTCCAGGATGATGTAGTCCCACATGAACTCCTGTTGGTCGTACGACGCCAGCTGCTGCCAGTTGTTCATGAGCATCTGGTAGGTGGTAATGATGACCCCGCCCCCCCTCTGGATCCTCTCCAGGTTCCTGCTGCGCTCAGATTTGCTGGTCCCATGGAACTCCTTGACCCGAAGGCCGGGGGTCCAGTGGTGAAACTCCCTGAGCCAGTTCTTGATGAGGGAGGTGGGCATGACCAGCAGCGTGTGCTTCGTCAACTCGGCGTCGTACATGGCCGACAGGAAGCTGATGACCTGTATGGTCTTGCCAAGGCCCATGTCGTCAGCCAGAATTCCCCCTCCCCGCCCGTCCCTGTGCAGGGTGTACAGGAAGGCCACGCCATCTTTCTGGTGGTCGTACAGCTGATCGTACAGGTCTTTGTACATCATCAGCCCGCTGTCCTGCACGTCCACAAACTCCTCGTCCTGTGACGCAGCCACCTCCTTTATGGCTTTCTCCAGTCGCTGAATCCTGCTTTGAAGCTTCTCACTCGGCCGCAAATCAAAAGCCTGACGAAACAAACGCAGGGAGAGATCCAGATCCCCCTGCTGAGCCGCCTCCTTCCCCTGTTGCCTGTACCTAACACACACACAGCATAATAATTTGTGAACCCTGTGTAGCATCCTGAATTTGTGTATTAATTATTCTAATAATCATACAAGTTCATAACAGAGAGGGAGAGAGTCTGAAAGAAACAGCAAGAACCAAGTCTCGTTAATAGATGTATATGTGTGTGTGTGTGTGTGTGTGTGTGTGTGTGTGTGTGTGTGTGTGTGTGTGTGTGTGTGTGATTACTGTATGCTTGTCACTTGTACTCGGGTCGATCAACAAAATTATCAGCGATCGTCATATCATGCACATTATCGTCTAGTGTATTCCCTCATTTCTTTTTCATATGCGTAGATTTGTAAACCACAAAAATATATTACCAACTAATTATCTACAAACAAGCGTTTAAAACGCCGCTTGATGCAAATGAAACAATGTGACTTACTGTAGAGCTGAGAAGGAAAAGTGGACGAGTTTGTGCAGAAGATCTATTGACAGGGGTGCTTCTGCAGTGCTTACAAAGTACAATCGAGACATCTACTAAAAATACTTGTTAGCGATGGCTATATAATTAACCTATAATGTGTGTGTCTGAACCAGCATGTACGGTTAGAAACTGTAAAGAATCATAAGGAGTGTTAGTTGTAAGTGTTAGGCATTTAAAGAAACGGATCCACAGATATAATTTTTAACACAAATACACAGAAAAAGCCCAAAATCGCTGAAAAAAACAACATATGAATAACGTACAGTATCACAGAAGCACACAGGATATGATAGCGCACACTTTATAATTATTTGTATTAGTAATGACACCCCTTATTATAAAAATAATTATTATTGGTATCATTATTACTACTATGACATATGAGTGTGGTTACTATTATTGTTTTTATTATTATTTGTTTGTGTTGTTATTAGTAAGATTTCTATTTATATTTTTGTTATTACTGCCATTATAATTCATATAGATGTTATAAATAAGATTCATATTTATTATTCATTCGTTATATTAGCTTCTTATCCTAGCGCGGGTCGCTTGTGAGGGGTACTTCATAAGTCAATTGAAATAACACAATAATATGATTTATTGAGATAATTCGGGAGACAATTATTTATTAACTTGTCAGTGTTACATATATAAACAAAACGTCCAAAAGTGAAAGGGCTTCTATTTTGCTTCTATTAGGATTCCTATTAAGAATTTCATGAGTGAGTGAGGAGCTAAAAAATGTATGCAAGTGTCACAACAGATTACTAAATTGCTGTTACTGTATAACAGTTGAAGACGTGAAAAACAGAGTACATACAGAACTTCACAGTAACCTCACCTAATCCCAATGACCACTTATGGGGGCACTTCAAGACAGTAAAATCAAAGGCTTTAAAAACATCTGATTTCATATACACAGAGTCCATTTAGTGCATGCCAGCATTACTCTACTTATTGGGCAAAAGGAGAACATACAAAATACAAATCCATTTAACTAACGACATTTTCACTTTTAAATTGTTGTTTTGCTGATTAGTGATGTACATTTTTCCTAATATTTATTAGTCTTGCTATCAGTATGTACAGAAGGTAATGGTTAAACTCTAAACGTACGTACGTACGTGTGTGTGTGCGTGCGTGCGCGTACCTGTTGTATTTTTCCTCTGCATCGCCATCATCGATATTCAAAGATCTAAAAAAATACAATTCCAAAATCAGAACACATGTACATACTGCATAATGTGACTTCTTTGTAGAACTCACTCTGTGTGTGTGTGTGTGTGTGTGTCTTTGGCCTTTAGTGCTTGTATTGTCTCCATTTTAGAAGTGCTGCATGTGTAGATGACATCAGTTGCC
>JAVSBV010000095.1:29029-44443 GCA_033117975.1 Parotocinclus spilosoma
AAGGATAGTGTCTTTATTAGTGGGCAAACAAAGAAAATCAGCAAGGGATCAAATACTTCTTGGACTCACTGTATATGCGCTCACTGGACAAAAATGAGTAATCTAGAATATCTCTTCAAGCACAAATAACTGACTGTGTGTGTCGCTGTGTGTGTCGCTGTGTGTGTAGTGGTGACCCTGTATGCTACTCTGGGTGAGGAAGCTGTAGCATTTGGTTTGAATCAGTGTGGAGCCACACACCTCGTCACTAGTAAAGAGCTTTTGGAAACCAAACTAAAGGTACACACACACGCACTCATACACTCTGTGACTCCTATAAAGATACTTACAGTGTGTGTGTGTGTGTGTGTGTGATCCAGGTGGTGCTAAGGGAGGTGGCAGGTCTAAAGCATGTGACCTACGCGGGCAGCGGCAGTGTGTCTGTAGGGGATTACCCACAATCCCTCAGTATCCACAGCATGCAGGAGGTGCTGGAGCTCGGAGCAAAACCCGAAAACCGTAAGCATGACTAACTCTCTAGCAACATCTAACCCTGACACTGCCAAAATTATTAGGCCATCTCAAAGCCCCTGAGCTGCACTGATATGGAGATGCTGATCCACAGAGAGCTTAAAGATTTTCTCTCTATGTCTCTCTTTGTCCTTGTTTTAGGGAATGTCCCATGGGACGCCCCTTCGCCCTCTGATTTAGCAGTAGTGATGTACACCAGCGGGTCAACGGGTCGGCCTAAAGGAGTCATGATGCTGCACAGTAACCTCGTTGCTGGTATGGCCGGACAATGCCAGCGCATCCCAGGACTCGGGTTAGTCAATGCCAATGCCAAAGCCAATCATTATTCAGCTGTGTTATTCAATCTCTGTTTGTGGTGTGTGCGTGCGTGTGTGTGTGTGTGTGTGCGCGCACGTGTAGACCTGATGATACGTATGTGGGTTATCTCCCATTGGCTCACGTACTGGAACTGACAGCTGAAATATCGTGCCTGACTCACGGCTGCAGGATCGGTTACTCATCACCACACACACTCTCAGACCAGGTAACACACACAGACAGACACACACACACATTTATACCTCATTAGAGAGCAAACCTGTGGCTTAAGGGAAAGATATCTTCATCTGATACTGGGTTTAAATTTTGTGTACCTAATTGTGTTTATGTTTTGTGTGTCTGTGTGTAGTCCAGTAAGATAAAGAAAGGCAGTAAGGGAGACTGCTCTGTCCTCAAACCCAGCCTGATTGCTGCTGTTCCAGTAAGAACACACACACACACACACACATTTCACTGGTGTGTTCCAGTTCTTGTTGACAGTAAGGATGTAACTTGTTTTCTTATACTTGTTAGGAGCCCATGATGATAGAAAAACTTGCAATTGTGACTAGTTAGAATCATATATTTCACATAGAAAGTGTTCACAATATATTTCATATAGAAAGTGTTCACAATATAGTGTGTGTGTGTGTGTGTGTGTGTAGGAGATTATGGACCGTATCTATAAGAATGTGATGAGTAAGGTGGGAGAGATGAGCACTGTACAGAAGACGTTCTTCAATCTGGCATACAGATACAAACTGAAGCAGGTGGAACAAGGTGCAGATACACCCATCTGTAATGCGTGAGTCTCTCTCTCTCTCTCTCTCTCTCTCACACACACATGATGAAGAGTTTATGAACATGTACGGGAAAGACTAGAGGCACAGCTATTAGTCACTGTGAATTATTACACCCATAGGATGGAAATTTAAAGTGTGTGTGAAGGTTTCGGAGAACGTGTTTATCAGTCTGTTATCACAGAGTAGCGGTTGCATGATTAGTAATATTTAATAATTTGTTTAAGATCTTATTTAATACTTCCATTTGCTATATCCAAAGCTAAATTAAACTCTGGAGGTCCTAATTATTCTAAATTCTGAACAGTTTAATACTGATTGGTGACAATAAAAAATGTGTTAAATAACAGGCTGACACTCTCTAAATAAGAATCCCAGCTTCAGGCTGCACTTTTAAACACGACAGTAAATAAATGTATGGATCCTGCCAGAACAATATCCGGTGTTACACCGGTATCTCATATCTCCAGCTCCAGCACTTCTGTGTTTTAGATCGAAAATAGACAATGTTAATAAACAAACGGCACTAATTTCTGTGTCATATAATTTCCAAACACCCAAACGGCTCATTTTCTTTGACGGTAACGCCGTAAATAAATCATCAGGAGAAATGGTAATAATAAGATCCCTGATAGTTAAGATCATGTTCATTTTTTATGATGAATGTAATGCTATACAGGCCGCTCTGTGTTCCTTTACCTGATGATTTAGAAATTAAGCAGTGCAGATTACATTAGAATTACACTCGTCTATGCAACCCTGATCTCTGAATGCAAAGTGTGGAGTTTGTTCGCTCTAGGTTACGTGAGAGATGTGTTATCTGAACTAATCTAAATGCGGAGTAACTGATCACCACTCTGAATAAACCTAAAATGTGTGTGTTGTCTTCAGTTTCGTTATCATGTGATGTTATGTATCTGATATAAAAGTGTTTCTTACTCAGGGTTTATCACTTCTTACTAATCACCATGAGATCTAAGTGGCAGAGTTTCTGATTATCGTTTAGCATGCTCTTTTCAGCCTGTTTTATTAGTTTCATAAAGATTCTCTGGGGTCTCATGACATTTAGAACCGTGAGTCATTTCTCCCCTCTGTTTCTTCCTAACATCAGATGAAAATTGAATTTAATACTATACACACAGCTGTGTGTGTGTGTGTTGCAGGTTGATGTTTAAGCGTGTATCCTCGTTGCTGGGTGGGTGTGTGAGGTTGATGCTAAGTGGTGGTGCTCCTCTCTCTCCCGACACACACCGCTTCATCAACGTCTGTTTCTGTCCCATCGCCATCGGTTACGGCCTCACCGAAACCTGCGGGGCAGGAACCATCTCAGAGTGTACGTACACACATACACACACACACACACACACAAATCAGACCCTGTGGAATGTAAGAATGTACTGTAGTCTTGTTCCAACATGATTGTCATCCTCTTGTTCCATGATGTGTGTGTCTGTGTTTGTGTAGTTTCAGATCGTACCACAGGCCGGGTTGGAGCTCCTCTTATCTGCTCTGAACTAACACTGCGAGACTGGCCTGAAGGTAACACACACACACATACACACACTTGATTAAGTTAAGTTTGAGGGTGAATGGTAGTTGTTATACATAAACTCCGCCCCTTTCACAGGAGGATACACCAGTCAGGATAAGCCGCACCCCCGGGGAGAGATCCTTATTGGAGGACCAAACGTTGCAGCGGGTTACTACAGGAATGAGGGTGAGCAGGACAGTGGGGAATTCTGGGTAGATGAGGTGGGGCAGCGCTGGTTCTGTACTGGAGATGTGGGAGAGGTTCATCCTGATGGCTGTCTGCAGATGGTGGGTGAGTGACAGCTCAGTCAGCCAATCACAGAGCAGATTCACACAACAATAATACATAATAATAATGTAATAATAATCTGATGAATGATCATAGTGATATAATAATATAATCTAATAATAATAAACATGTCATGATAATAATAGATATAATCTTATTATATATAGTAAAGTGTGTGTGTGCGTGTGTGTGTGTGTCAGACCGTAAGAAGGATCTGGTGAAGCTGCAGGCAGGTGAATATGTGTCTCTGGGCAAAGTGGAGGCGGCTCTGAAAAACTGTCCTCTCATCGACAACATCTGCGCATATGCTAACAGGTAGACACACACACACACACACACACACACATTTATATATACAGAAATCCAAACTTACTGTTTATTAAAGTACATTGTTGTGCCAGAGCACGTAAGCATCTTGAGCTTCCCCTGCTGGTGTGAGAGTGTAATAATAACTCCTTATCCTGCCTGTTTACCTGGAGTTTGTAGTTTTTTAAGGTTGATGTACTGTTTACAGGAGTAACTCTATTTTTGTTGGGGTGGGAACAGATGTAACCAGATGCACCTCAGATCTAACCCCTCGTTCTGATTTCCTTATCAAATCAGCACTCAGAACTACGTCATCAGCTTGGTGGTACCCAATCAGAAGCGACTCATGGAACTGGCCAATCGTAATGGGATTGAGGGCGAGTGGGAGGAGCTGTGTGATCATGCTGCACTGGAGCAGATGGTTCTAAAAGCCATTAAAGAAGCAGCCACCCTGAGTAAGCCTTACCCCCTTTTCTTCTTTTCTTTCGTACCTGGGTAAAGTTGTGAGGACTGTAGAGAAACCACATAGTGGCTAAAGATGGTATTACATCAGCATTGCTAACAGACAACTGTGTGTGTTTGTTTGTGTGTTTGTCTGTGTTTTAGATAAGCTGCAGAAGTTTGAGGTTCCTCTGAAGGTCAGGTTAAGTTCTCAGGTCTGGACTCCAGAGACCGGTTTGGTTACGGATGCTTTCAAACTGAAGAGGAAAGAGCTGCAGAGACGCTACGAACACGACATCGAGAGGATGTACGGCGCTAAATAACACAGATAAAGGGTGGAGTGAGCAGAGCTGGAGTGCTGCCCCTGCTGCTTTACTCTCTTTACTCCTCTTCAGATGATTTTATTTTGTTAAACCTATTTATAGAGTGAACCTGCGGGACTGTGTGTGAGAGTGTGTGAAAGTGTTTAAGTGTCTGTGTGAGAGAGAGAGAGAGAGAGAGAGAGAGAGAGAGAAAGAGAGAGACAGGGAGTGTACCGGCACCCTGATGCCACCTCTTATACCATGTTTTATTGTGTAAACATTTCATACTCGTGCCAGTCACTCGATTATCTGAGCAACTGTACAGTTTTGGGATTTTGTGTCTGAATGATGGGATACAATTTTATTTCTGTACCGCCTGAACTTTTTGAATAAAGAACTTATGCAAATTATTAGAAAAAAAACCCTGAAAACAGTCTTGAGTGTTTATTTACGTCCCGTTTACAGACCGTTACAGAACATTTCTGTGGTAAGAATTCACACATCACTCAATGTTTTGTGGATGGGGCCCCTTATTCAGTCTGGGTCTCTTAAAGGTGCCGTATTGTACGGTTTGTTTAATGTACGGTTTGAGACCAGACTGAGGTGCAAATCCGTAGCCTAGGGCGCTAGTTAGTTCACTATGTACAATATGAGTGGGTGAAATTTGAAACACAGCCGGTCGTCCCAGCTGTAGACTCAGTGTGAGCAGCAGGTGGCGCTGCAGTGTGTGTGTGTGTGAGAAAGCGGACAGTCGGAGCGGAGAAAACATCGTGTCTAAAACTCATACATCGCGTTCATTCGACTCAGTAAATATCAGGAGTATAATAATAACAGCCTTTACCGATCGACCCGGGTAAAGTTAAGCGAGAGCGCGCGCTTTGAGGCCTTCCGTTAGCCACTGCTTCGTTCGTTTTGAGGTAAGAGTGTAAAATGGCGGCTGAAGCGCTCCGCGCGGGCGCTGTGCCTTTAATATGATTAACGGAACGCGAAATTACGATTAAACGTC
Source organism: Parotocinclus spilosoma (assembly GCA_033117975.1). NCBI lineage: Eukaryota > Metazoa > Chordata > Actinopteri > Siluriformes > Loricariidae > Parotocinclus > Parotocinclus spilosoma. The sequence goes on from JAVSBV010000095.1 coordinate 34,511, forward strand.
TTTATGTTTGTGAAGAGCGAGAGGATTTTGAGGCAGAGAGGAGGAATTTGGCGAGCGAACTTAGCAGCTGGCTAACGGGTTAACTTTAGCTTGTTAGCTAGCCACCTAGCATACAGAGACGTAGAGAGCGGTGCTAAGCTAACTGACGCTAATGTGGCCAAGATTGCGCTTATTATGAGTATGTTTTGATTATATTATGAGGAGTGTTTTAGAGTATTAATGCTCGTAGTTGTGTTCTCTCTGTAGGAAGGATTAGTAAAGTAATGAGCTGAGACAGAGAGAAGATGGAGGAGGATTCGGTTTGTTTACGGAACTGACTGAGAAGTTCAACTGGATGTAAATAAAGTTTAAAAACACACAGCAAAAGCGGTTACTGAAGAAAATGTCAAAATAACCACACTAATCTAGAGCTGCAGAAGTATTGGCACCCTCTAAATAAGCTCTTATCTTAGTTTTTCAGATCTGCTGGTGGATTTGAAGCGTTCATTAAAATTGTAAAAAAAAAAAAAAGTCCAGATCCTCTCAGAAATCCATTTGTAGATCAGGTGACGTTAAAGCGTTTGTGTGAAATTCAGCAGCACGTTTCTTCTGCTGCTACCTTAAGAGGAAGTCTCATTAGAAAGTGAGCATCTTGGTGCAGTGACAAGTCCACCGCGATCCAACAGGGGATAAACTAATTACATATGATATAATAAAAGTCATGTAGAGCAGAGTGGATACATCACAGATGGTCACATCTTTATAAGCTAAAATTATATAAAATAAATAAATCAAGCACATTAAGGATAGCTTTTATATTTTATAATAGTTTTTGTTTAAGAATGAAGAGTTTATTCTTTAAAATTAACATTCACAGATTTTTTTGTGGATGGCAATAAAAACGCATTCAAAGGAAATAAAATTCCTGCATTTCATCAAAAGTTAATCTTTGGAATGTTATAAGTATGGAAGAGCAGAGACGTGAAGTTTTGGCAATATATAACACACACGCGTCTCTGTACTGTACTGTTACTTCAATCAGGTACTGCTGCAGCTGTGTGACATGCTCTACATTGTGGTGTGTGTGTCTGTGTATGTGTAGTTGCAGTTGCAGTGAGTCTGGTTACTCTGCAGCAGTTCTCCTGCAGTACAGAGGTTCTACAATAAACTTCAGGAAGCAGAAGATGCTGAAGAAATGCTAGCGCCTCAGGAACTACAGACTGAATACCATCATCCTCAGTAAGTCTATTATACTAACCTATACTCCCACTGTGTGATACACACATGTTAAGTAAACACATTCACTCTAGTGTCTTAGATAATGAATTTTCTTTCTCTCTGTGTGTGTGTGTGTGTGTGTGTGTGTGTGTGTGTGTGTGTGTGTGTAGTGAAACAGACACTCAGTTCTCATCAGACACAGAGTTTGAGGATATTGAGAACAGAACTAAACCTTTGAAAGGAAAGGTAATAACATGACATTATGTTTAGAATAATAGAATAATGCTTTTATCAAAGCTGATGGGTGGTGGTGGTGATTAAGGGCCCCTCTCAAGGACCCAACTGGGACAGAGGCTTGATTTGAACCATAGACCTAAACAGCCTGACTGTAATCCTAGACTGCTGTGATGATTGTGTGTGTGTGTGTGTGTGTGTGTGTGTGTGTGTAAGGGGAGGAAGGCAGCCGGGGGGCGTGTACAGGGCAGAGTGAATGGCCATCATCAAGAGAACGGCACAGAGAACCTCAGCCTGTTTGACATCATTCGTCTGGGCAAGAGTGCTACACAGGTACACACACACAACTACACAATTACAGGGCACAGAAAATATTTTGTGTCAATAATATATCTTAAAATGTATTGTGTCTTTGTGTGTGTGTTTAGTCGGTGGTGGACGACTGGATCGAGGCCTATAAGAATGAAAGGGACACTGCACTACTGGAGCTCATTAACTTCTTCATACACTGCTCTGGCTGTAAAGGTGTGTGTGCGTCTACTTTTAAGAATTCTTTCTAATGTTTAGCGTCTATTCACACAACACATTTTATGGTGTGCGCGCGTGTGTGTGTGTGTGTGTGTGTGTGTGTGTGCGCGCGCGCGCATGCATGTGTTGCAGGTGCTGTGAGTTCAGAAATGTTCAGACACATGCAGAACTCTGAGATCATCAGAAAGATGACTGAGGAGTTCGATGAGGTGAGACACACTGTCTCTGTGTGTATGTGTGTGTGTGTGTGTGTGTGTTGTAGGTTTGTAGGGCAGCACCCTGCACGCTTCAGTCAAAGCCACACACAGCTGTAGGATGTTCTTACACTACAGTCTGTTAAACTGTAATAAACAGGGTTTGGTCACAAACACATGTCCTATCCCAAACTGCTCACTGCCCTTTTAACTGTGGACTGTGGTAGCCTAGCGGTTAAGGTACTGGACTCTGAACCACAAGGTCCAGTGTTCGAATTCCACCTCTGCCAAGCTGCCACAGTTGGGCCCTTGAGCAAGACTCTTAACCCACAATTGCTTGGGTTGTAAGTCACTCTGGATGAGGGCATTTGCTAAAATACCATAAATTAACTAGTGTGCACTAGGGTTTTGGGTTCTTCTGTTTTACCGAGAACTGTAAAGGCTAGCTGAGGGTTCCAGTGGATCACAGAACCATGCTAAGGGGAGATGTTCAGGTTTATAGAGCTGTATGGTAGAGCTAGAGTATGTGCTCTGGTGTCTTCTGTTTATATATTTATATATATATATATATATATGTGTGTGTGTGTGTGTGTGTGTGTGTGTGTACAGGACAGTGGTGATTACCCTCTGACCATGGCTGGCCCGGTGTGGAAGAAGTTCCGCTGGGGTTTCTGTGAGTTCATCTCAGTGTTGGTACGTCAGTGTCAGTACAGCATCATCTACGACGAGTACATGATGGACACAGTGATCTCGCTGCTCACCGGCCTGTCCGACTCACAGGTCCGAGCCTTCAGACACACCAGCACCCTCGCAGGTCAGCCTAAGCTCAGTAAACACATACACACACACACACAGAATGACAGAGATAGATTATGGTGAAGTGCTGTAAGGTCTAGCCTGTGTTGTTGAGTGATTGGTGTGTATCTGTGCTCTGTTGTAGCGATGAAGCTGATGACGGCCCTGGTGAACGTGGCTCTGAACCTGAGCATTAACATGGATAACACACAAAGACAGTACGAAACCGAACGCAACAAGAGTCTCGGCAAGAGAGCCAACGACCGCCTGGAACTGCTGCTGCAGAAACGCAAGGAGGTACACACACACACACACACACACACACACACACACAGTGCACTTAGGTGTTGTGCTGGTGCCTGCCATGTGGTTCAGGCTTCTAGTGGATTAGGCGACCAATCTGGGACATGCTTACACCTGTATCCTGTGTTCTGATGTTCAGGTTTTAAATGTGAGAAACATTAGTGCTGCTCCAAACTCATTAAAAACAGTTAGCATTTATGGCTGTATAAGCAGTGTGAAAAACTGTTATAGACAACGTAACTCTGTTAAATCAGATTTTTTTGAATATGTTATAAAACACTTGAATAGAACACACTCCTGGAAGGTGCTGGAATGATTGTGATATTTTCTGTAACGTTTGTGGTTGTTTTCTAATTAAAGGCAGAGAATTCCTCAATTCCATGAAAACCATAGAAAATGAAGCTTGATTTGTTTTGTTTTTTCTAACGTGATTACGGACTTTATTGGCAACTTTAGTGCTGAAAATTAAAACCCTTTAGTTCAAAAGTAGTTCAAACTGGATTTTTTTGACAACCTGAACTTTTTTCCATCAAATCTTGGAGATTTCATGGATAGATATCGAACCTGATTGAAACATTTCTCCCTAACAATTAAAATGTTCACATCTGCTATAACTAATTCTTATTAGACTTGATTTTTAATTTTATAATCTTTAACTGTAGATAAAATATGATTAAGTATGGCAGAATAAAAACCTGATCTAAAGTTACCATATCTTTTTTATACCTGTGTGTGTGTTTGTGTGTGAGACAGCTCCAGGAGAATCAGGACGAGATTGAGAACATGATGAACGCCATCTTTAAAGGCGTGTTCATCCATCGTTACAGGTGCACCCTGCTGCTTCTTATTAATTATTCCCTATACTCTGACCTTTTTAATTTTACCACTAAGGATAAGGGGCTAGTCTAACAGAGCACTAAGTAAGTTTATGATAATCATCAACTGTTCTCACTGTGTGTGTGTTTGTGTGTGTGTGTGTTTGTGTGTGTGTGTGTTTGTGTGTGTTTGTGTGTGTTTGTGTGTGTTTGTGTGTGTGTGTGTGTGTGTGTGTGTGTGTGTTTGTTTGTGTGTTAGGGATGCTATAGCGGAGATCAGAGCGATCTGTATCGAGGAGATCGGCGTCTGGATGAAGATGTACAGTGATGCCTTTTTGAATGACAGCTACTTGAAGTATGTGGGATGGACCATGCATGATAAGGTAAACACACTGCAGCGAATCACTTTTAGATAGTATTTTTCATTACAGGTGTTAACATGTGATACTGGACACCCTGCATAATACAATTCTTTACATTGGAGAATCTGACTCTGTGTGTGTCTGTCTCTCTGTGTGTTTGAGCAGCAGGGTGAGGTGAGGTTAAAGTGCCTCACGGCGTTACAGGGGTTGTATTATAACCGAGAGCTGAACGCCAGACTGGAACTCTTCACCAGTCGCTTCAAGGTGAACTTTTACACTAACCATTTCACTAGTGTAGTTTGGAAACCGTGCACCTCTGCAGTGATTGGCTTTGAAAGCACTGTTACTGGATTTAACCCATAGTTATATATCTTAAATGATGTTTAAAATGACAACATTTAATACTTAACAATTATGAATGATCGCTGTGGCTCCAGCTCTGTTACCACACACTGATCTCTTTTTGTTCTCCTGTTATTATGATGTTCTCGTGATTGGTTAAGTAATGTTCAGAATCAGCTACTGTTTTATATAACTGGTGTGTTTGTGTGTGTGTGTGTGTGTGTGTGTGTGTGTGTAGGACCGGATTGTGTCCATGGCTCTGGATAAGGAGTATGATGTTGCTGTTCAGGCCATTAAGCTTCTGACACTGGTGCTGCAGTAAGTGGTCATCATTATCATCACTAATCTTATGAGACCTTCTACACGTCTCATAACCAATCTGTGTGTATTTGTAGAAGCACAGAGGACGTTCTGTCAGCAGAAGACTGTGAGAGTATATATCACCTGGTTTACTCCGCCCACCGTCCCATCGCCGTTGCAGCAGGGGAGTTCCTCTATAAGAAGTAGGTCACATGATCGCACTCAAACTGTCCTGACTAATGTGCTAGTACTCAGGTACAGACCATGTGACATCAAACTTGTACTCGTTAGCTACACTTGTTAAAGTGTGTTTGTGTGTCTGTGTGTAGGTTGTTCAGTACACGTGGTCCAGAGGAAGAAGGCCTGCCCAGAAGAGGGCGACAGTGTCTGAATGCAAATCTCATAAAAACCACTGTCTTCTTTTTCCTCGAGAGTGAGGTGTGTGTACATGTAATGTCAAGTTAAGTTTGTGTAGATGCCTAGATTTGCACAGCCGGTTCACCAACAGTGTGTGTATGTGTGTAGCTGCATGAGCACGGTGCATATCTGGTGGACAGTCTGTGGGAGTGTGCATCAGATCTTCTGAAGGACTGGGAGAGTATGATCAGCCTCCTGCTGGATGAACCCTTTCCTGGAGAGGAAGGTGAATTTTACACACACACACACACACACACACACACTCACGCACACACTCAATACTTCCAAAGTTACTAATATGTCTTACAGGTGTGTTTTTGTTGTTACTGTGTGTGTGTGTGTGTGTGTGTGTGTATGTTGCAGCTCTAACAGACAGGCAGGAGACGGCTCTGATCGAGATCATGCTGTGTGCAGTCAGACAGTCGTGTGAGTGTCATCCACCCATCGGGCGTGGCACTGGAAAGAGGGTGAGCATTTGCTTAATGGTCACTCATTCTTCACACTCACTTTAGTCTAGTCATTATTTGAATGGTTTGGAATTTGTTTATTCGTTTTTTATTACTGAGCTCTGTTTTTGTACAATAACTCTGATATACGGCTCAGGGAAAAAATAAGTGATTACTCCAGACTTGATTTATTAAATAAGAAATTTAAAGTTTTTTGCTTTGTATTATTATGAATATTAATTGAGATCTAAAAGCACTGCATGTTTTTTGACACGCGTTCATTTGCAGTGAATAAAGACATGTTTGTATAATAATTGTCTTTGCTGCAATTCATTGTTTTAATTTAGTATTTGTCTGTGATTCTGTTCCAATTCACACAAACAGAACCTACATACAGTAAAAGCAGAGTAACGGAACCGTTTTGTAATGTTTTCAACTGTTAATCTGCTCATTTGTTGTAAATATTAAGTCAGTCACTTTAAAAAGGTCAAAAAGAACTGGATTTAGACGTAAAGGTTGTGTTTTTTAGACTGTTCTCACACTTTCTCGCACACACACACACACACACACATTGTGATTCTCATGACTTTGTACCAGGTGATGACGGCCAAGGAAAAAAAAACCCAGCTGGATGATCGGACCAGGATTACAGAGATCTTCGCTGTGGCTCTGCCTCTGTTATTAGCTAAAGTAAGAAACACACACATGTTATTCATAATAAACCTGTTACACTCTGTACTCCTTAAACGTAAATCTGATTGTGGATTGTTCTGTATCTCTATCAGTACTGTGTTGATGCTGAGAAGGTGACAAACCTGCTGCACTTACCTCAGTATTTCGACCTGGAGATCTACACCACTGGCAGATTGGAGAAGGTGCACATATATGTATACACACACACACACACACACACACACACACAGAGAGACATACAGAACTTTTCTGAGATATATTATTAAAATATGTAGATCAGTAGGGATTGATAAACACTATTATAACCATACAGATTGTAGATTTTTGGATCGGAGCTCCTTGGCTTCTTCACAGTTTGGATAGGGGGTGCTTAAATGGTGTTTGCAGAAACATCCGTTTTATCCAGAGCTACCCACCTGTTAAATGTATCAGACTGCAGAACTGTGTGTGTTTGTTTTCTGTAGCACCTGGATGCTTTGCTGCGTCAGATTCGTGATGTGGTGGAGAAGCACACAGACACGGGCGTGTTAGAAGCGTGTTCCGTCACCTTCCACCATCTGTGTAATGAAGAGTTCACCATCTATAACAGAGTGGATATCACCCTGAGCCAACTTATGGACGAGCAGATCGACAAGTTCAACCGCCTGCTAGACGATTTCCTTCTCGAGGTACATCTGTCTTTCTATCTCTTTTGTATTTATGTAGTTTTTCCAAGCCTCATTTTGTGTTATCTTCTCTTAGGGGGAGGAGCCAGATGAAGACGATGCATTTCAAGTTTTATCGACACTGAAAAGAATCTCTGCCTTTCACAAGTACACACACACACACACCAATAGGTCCTACATAGTGTATATGATCATTGTATTCAGTGCAGTAACCTAACTGTCTGTGTGTGCAGTGCCCATGACCTCACTAAGTGGGATCTGTTCACATGCAACTACAGACTGCTGAATACAGGACTGCAGAACAGCGATATGCCCGAACAGGTACCCTCCTTTTACCTAAGGTACCAATAATTCTGGAGGTGCGTGTGTGTGACACACAGGGAGAAAAGCACGTTGTGTATTGGTTGAGTACTTACTCTTTTGTTACAGATTGTGATCCACGCTCTGCAGTGCACACATTATGTTATTTTGTGGAACCTGGCTAAAATATCAGAGGGAAGTTCGACAAAGGTACACACACACACACACACACACACAGCCTAAGGCTCTGATCTGTGAATACCCGTAAGATTCTTTCTGTAATTAATAAAGTGCCTCCTAATAAGTAGATCTAAGTAGATCTGACTTGTTTGTCCACATATTGCAGATCCATAGATTGGTTTAAGACCTAGGGAATTTGGGGTCCATGGCAGCCACTTAAATTGTATATTATCCTTAATCGTTCCCTGGTTAGTTTTTGCGGTGTGTCAGGATGCATTGTCCTGCTGTTAGAAGGCACTGCTAATAGCAAATATGGTTCTGAAGGTTTGTAATTTCCATGTGAATACCAGAACCCAAATTTTAACAGCAGACCATTATCCAGAACATTACACTCTGTGCTGTTCCCTTTAGCTGTGGTGGGTTTAGGTAACTAACAGTGTTTATTATTCTCTCTCGCTCTCTCTTTCTCGCTCTCTCTCTCTCTCTCTCTGTCAGGCGGATCTGGTGATGGTGAGGAAACAGTCGAGAGCGTTCTTTTTGATGTGTCAGCGGTACCTGAGTAGCATCAGCATGGCTGTTAAAGAGCAGGTAATGTTGATCAGAGCTCACTGTATGACTAGTAAATATTTACTAGTGTTTTTCATAGGCAAAGCTAAAGGGAACTCTGGAGGACCTTATTAGTAATTTGTTTTATTTTTTTGTGATGATTGATGATGATAAATAATGTGTTGAATTGTGTTTAAAATAACAGACCTACACTCTCTAAAATAGAATCCCAGCTTCAGTGCTTCCTCAGCTGTTTTTTTTCCTCCTAATTCTGACTAGTAGACCATAGCATCCCATGAGGAATAGAGGATGATGTAGTGGAGTAGTCTATGCAACCCCTAGAGCTCACAGGTGATTTAGAGATGTAGTGTTCCTGCCTTATAGACTTATTGAAAAGTCATAATATCCTCAGCCTGGTTCTAGATTCATCCCTGCAGCTCTAGAACCTTCTGGTTCCACTCCTCACTCTTCTTTCTTTCTAAAGTCTAGATGTTATAATGCATATTGTGTCTAGATTGTAGTGTGTGTGTGTGTGTGTGTGTGTGTGTGTGTGTGTGTGTGTGTGTGTGTGCAGGCGTTCACCATGCTGTGTGACTCTCTGATGATCTTCAGCCATCAGATCATGGCGTCGGGTCGTGATGCTCTGGAGCCATTAGTGTTCAGTCCCGACTCATCCCTGCAGAGCGACCTGCTCAACTTTGTCCTTGATCACGTCTTCATCGAACAGGACGAGGACGGTAGCACCGGTATACACACACACACACACACACACACACACACACACACACACACACACACAGGATTGTGTTACAGTGGTCTGTACCAGACTGCAGTTATTATTATCGCTGTTAATTTACATTGGGACAAATTGCAGACATGGATTGTGGGATTAGAGCGAGTAAGCACCACAGACGTGCCCCGGAGCTCCACCGTGAATAGCTCTGAGCAAGATAAACAGTCCGTTATAGAATAATTCGGGGTTATGGCGTGTCATGACTCATTACGTCGTCTGACTTTGCGTCACGGTCGTTTCCTATCCCGCCACAGACGTTTGACAGAAGCGACTCGGGCTGTCATAATATGAATTCCGCGCGGTGACACAACGTTCCTCATAACGTTGGACGTTCCAGAGTCGAACATCCAGCCGGGTGTTTAGTACGTTTCAAATAAAATGGGATTCATTACGTCTTTCCATCAACAACCAGTTTGTGATATAATAATCATAACGAACACATTCTGCCTCGGCTAATAACGCTCAAACCGCTGGAAAAGGCAAGTATTTCTTTGTATCTGGCAACCTGGCTAAGAACGGTGTGGCTTCGTACCTGTTGCCGTGGCTGCCGTACCTTGAAACAGGTGTGGCCTCTGGACCCGTTGGCACCGCTTCTTCTTTACCTGTCTCACCCAGCATGAGCACCTTGGGGCATTCGTTAACGCTGGCATCGTTTTGTTTATACCTGGCAACCCTGAGAGGAAAAGCCATGGCCGGCTTACCTGTAGGTGTGGCTTCTGTACTACCAACCGCCATTAGTGCAAAAGGTGTGGCCTTGGGACCTGTAGGCGTGGCTTCCGTACCCATCAGTCCCAGTGAAGTAGGCGTGCCTTTTTACCCGTCA
>JAVSBV010000095.1:165922-178546 GCA_033117975.1 Parotocinclus spilosoma
TTTTGGGATTTGTTGACACTGTGAAATTTTGAAGCAACATATTTTTCCTTTAAAATGTTAAATTTACTCAGATTAAACTTTTGATCTGTCATCTATGTTATATTATGAATAAAATATTGTCATTTGCCATCTCCACGTCATTGCATTCAGTTTTTATTCAGAATTTGTTTAGTGTCCCAACGGTTTTGGAATCCACTTTGTAAGTGAGATGCAAACTCAGTTATGGTAATTGAGTAGCAAGTGACATTCACAGGGGTCAAGAGAAGTATGGTACACTGGACCAGAGTACCCCCACATTGACTCTTCAATAGGGTGTATGGTCACCCAAGACGGACAAAACACACTAACAGTGATGGGGCATGGACAGGATCAGATTGTACAGCAGTTCTTATGGGAACTTCGTATTCATTTTGAAATCTAAACTCATTTTTGTATAATACTTGGTCACGTCTTTGTTAATTAGTAAGTTAATGGTCAAGCTAAAGTGAATGCTCATGGGTCCATCATGAAGATCCCATCATGGGACTGTGGTGGCCTAGTGGTTAAGGTACTGGACTATGGACCAGAAGGTCTAGGGTTTAAATCCCACCTCTGCCCCAGTTGGGTCCCTGATCAAGGCCCTTAACCCACAATTGCTTGGATTGTAAGACTGTATGAATTGTACGTTGCTCTGGATAAGGGCGTCTGCTAAATTAGACTTTTTATTGTCACGTGTATTGTTACACATATGAAGCATAATACTGTAAAAAAACAAGTTCTTCCTAAATTCCAGTTAACGTTTGAAGAACTTATTCAGTGTGATATGACCCGATTTAGCTGTGGCTAAGTGGCGACTTGTGCCTTTTTTGTAGTAAATGGAAATGTTAGGCAAAGACCTGCAGGTGGCAGGAGAGGGCTGGGGAGAAACTCTGGAGCGTTGTAGTGATGCCAGAGACGAAGAGTTTCTTCACGGATATTACATACTGTACACGTTCTTTGGTTCGATTAAGTGGAATTTTGGCCCAAATAAGCAAATAAAATTACACGTATGTAATAGGATTTGATTCGGTACTTTAGGATTTGGTCCGAATAAGCTGCTGGTCCCATTAACCGGTGGTCCAATTAACCGGAATCGACTGTATTTATGCCCAAAGTCCTTTTAGAGCAAGCCTAGGAGATAGTGGAAAGGAAAATTCCTTAAAAATAATAAGAAAGAAACCTTATGTGGACCAAGACTCAAGGGCACTACTGGGCTCAAGGGTAGCCCAGATGATATACAAAAAAAACCCAACTTGATAGTCCATCACAGGGCATCTAACACATAAAAAAATCACTGTCACTTGGTCACACATGTTGGTCACTGGAGCCGGAGTACTCTGCACTGTTAGGCACTCGCTCCTTCAGGGTTTCTGGGATGCCTTATGATAAGTTTGGGTGTCACATGTAGCACCATTGACTGTGTCTGGGGGAGGGGAGCAGGTCAGGAGATCTTGACCCTGGCCTTGCAAGAAGACCTGGTGCAGCAGCATTTAGGTCTACTAAGGACTCATCAGGTCTATATACAGTCTTACACTCCAAGCAATTGTGGGTTAAGGGCCTTGCTCAGGGACCCAACTGTGGTAGCTTGCCAGAGGTGGGATTTGAACCCTGGATCTTTTGGTCCATAGTCCACTACCTTACCCACTAGGCCACTACAGTCCAAATAGACAGCAGTGTGCCATCCCTTTCAACTTTGCGTTGGGAAAACGCTTCTTGTTCACAAGTACAACGCTAAACATTTGTGTTTAAAGCTTTTTTTTTTCATCAAAGCATGTTATGCCCAATGAAATATAGCTGGCCAGTTTGTATAAGGCTATTTGACAGACCCTAATCCCATAAAGGGCGTCCCCTTCTGGTTTAACAGCGACACTGCTGCTACTTTAAACTTCAGAAAATGGCTGTTTTGGTTTCTCTGAGGCTCCAGTCTGCTCCAGCAAGAGTTTAGATTTCCTTTTAACCCGGAGGAAGCTCAACTGTTTTCATAATGGATTAAAGGTTAAATGAGTGTTTATGGCTGGCTTGTTAGAGATGGGTAGTTGGGAGTGCGATGGTTTTGTTGGTGAAATGTGTATTTAAAGTTTAATTCTTAATTCTGTGTTTAATTCAGTCGATCCTTTGACGTCATTACACGAAATGTACCATGTATTAATTAATTTCAGCACATCTATGGGTGCCATTTTTCAGTGTCTGTAGGTCGCATATAGTCACCTGATTTAAATTTGTAAAGCTTTTTATTAAAAAAAAAAAAAAAAAAAAAACACTTTTAAATCGTTTATTTGGAGAAAAATGAATAGTTAAAAGTGGTAAAGGCTTTATTGTTTGTTTTCTTCAGTTAATTTAATTAGATCCAGATTCACTCGATTTTTGATGCTATTTGAAGATATATTATTATTATTATTATTATTATGCAAATGTGCAAAACTATATCAGAGCTTATCAGAAGCTAAAGAATAAAAAAAATAATTGTATTCAAAATCAACAGATTTCTGAAGAGAAACCGCCAACTGGACGTGGCTTGGGTTGCTCCTGTGATTTTCCGGCGCCCTCTGCTGGTTGAGCGACAGTATAACATCTGAGTCACGTTTTGTTTACGTCCCACGAACAGATTTTGTGTTTGTACGATAATTATGAGTTTATTTAACCAAGTTGAAAATCTGATATTGTGTTCTGGTGCTGGTTTCTCTTTGCTCTCTGAATGTTTAGCTCGTTCTCCCTTTTTAAAAACAGTAGTGTATTCTATATGTTAAACGTTTTCCGTTAAACCAGTCTCTGGGATTACAAAGTTACTAAAGAGGAATGAAGAAAGCTTTTTGTTTATTAGTCTGAAAACCACATTAGACTGCGCTGTAGTAATAAGAGGTCGTGCTACGTCATCATCACGTGGGTAAAACCCGGCATGGAGCGGATTCATGGGCTGGATCTGGCCGCCTTGATGATGACAGAGCTTTCAGCCACTTTGGTGCCAAAGAACTCCACCATGAACTTGTTTTTCACCTTGTGGAGGAAGTGGATGTACCTGACGCCGGGTCCGTAGCCCGAGAACACGTGAGAAACCTGAACACACACAAACGCACAGGGTTTGTTTCATCCAAGCCAAACCGTAGGACTGAGAAAGTACAACTGTGGGGAAAGTCTGTGACCTTCTTCCAGGTGTGAGAGTAGGCGCTCAGGTTCTCTGCAGGGTTGCAGGCATGTTCCCGGAGAACGGTCTTTCCATCAGCGGCCAGCAGCTTGACGTGGAGCTGATAGATGGAGGCGTGCAACTGACTCTCCTCGTACCTACACAGTGGATCCCATGACCAATATTAACACTGATTAGCTAGTCAGGCTCATGGGAGGGCCGGAGCCTATCGCAGACTCCATATGGAGAAACATGGAGAAGAATGAGTGGGTGAAAGAGTTTACCGTAATAGCAGAGTAACGCATCAGAAATAAGCATTTAATGAATGTGTAATAAGTCTTTAGGGCGTACCAGTCTTCGATGGCTATGTCTGGCTGGAATGTATCCAGGAGGTCCTCCCACAGACCTTCAGCCCTCAGGTCCACGCGCTGCTCCAATGTGAACCAGCTGAGGAGCAAAACCACAAAGATGCATCACGGCATGAAACGATGATCACCCAGATTAATCAGGCACTGAATTCCCAGCTCATCGGGCTCTGCGTAATATCTGTTGTTTTTTTTTAACATGACAAGTCCTTACCTATACTGTGGCAAGTGGCAAACCACAACTCCTGGAGGGATCCCACTGTTATCGATCGGTAACCTCTCAGTCGTGCTGCTCCACCCTGGAAAATCCCCTGCTCACACACCAATAGATTTCGAGACGTGGAACGTGTCGGAACGTGGAAAATTCAAGCCAGATTATCACAAATTATCTGAAATGATCTGCACTGCGCTGACTTGTTTTCCATTTTTTTTATGCCCTTAAACAAAGCGCCTTTTCACACCGACTCAACAGTCACGTACCAAACCGAGCACGTTTACCCTTTCCGTGAATCACAATTTATTACTATTTATTATCACTGGTGCCTTAACCCTGAACCGTCCAGGCCTCGGTGACCAAAGGCAAGCAGTTTTACCTGTTGGTTCAAACTGGGGTGGGAGGTCAGGGTCCGGGGCGATCCCTGTGACCTCGCGTTCTGGTGGAGGCTTCTCATGAGTCACACCTGATATGAAACACAGCAAAAAAAAAAAACATTTTAAGGGGGATGATCATGCGGGCTTTGTTGATTTGTTAAGCAACCACACATTTTCCAAAAGACGGGAATCAGTCTGAAATGGTTAAAAACACAATGCACTCTTTAAAAAAAAGGTTTAACAGACTGAACAAGCATATAATATGTACATTATGTTCAGAATAATACTGCAAATGAACATTATTTGAGTCTAGTGCTGGTTGGACGGTGCATGGTTAATTTAGGGTTATGTGGTGAGAAACTGGAGTGAAACCATTTTCTCTGAGCATAACAAAGAGTCATTACATAATAACACATGACACTGTTTAAGAGTTATGGTGCGTGGCTTAAAAACAACAGGAAAGTCGTTTTTTAAACGACTTTGAAAGTACTACGGATATTAAACGAGCATTTAGCTGAAGCAAATCAAAGCGACCACAGCGCGAAATCCCTAATGAGTCCATTTACACATGTATATAAAGAACGCAGTGAACGCTGCACGGCCGCGCCCACGTAGATAATTCTGACTCAGTTCGTTACCAAAAGGCGCCGGGTTCTTTAACAGGTTCCGTCCGAACGGTTTCTTCTCGTACACGGTTTTCCAGTCCACACCGTCCGGCAACTGGATGGCGTTTTTCACGAGCTGCCACTCCTGGTCACACTTGTGCTTCCACTGGTCCGCCATTGCAAAAGCAGGAAGAAGCGGACTGGGACTGTTTATATTGCGTGTGCAGCGTTCACTAGCAAAGCCTCCGCCTTTTCCCCGCCCGACAGCGTTTATAAAAAAAAACGTGCTTAAGCAAAAGCACACAAAACTCCAGCACAAATACAGTTCTGAAGCTTTACTGATTATTAGTGAATCCCCTCCCTGTTCAAAACCCCACCAAAGACTAGCAAGTGTTCTGTTTGGGCCACTGTTATGACACACACACACACACACACACACACACGAGATACTGGTTTTGTTTGTTTGTTTGGTTCTGGTTAGTGGTAGTACTTGCTGGTATAGCAGTATTAATTTCACATAATAGCTGAAACAGAAAATAAAAATCAGCTGTAAAACTTTATTAGGCTGCAAATTATAAAATTGTTTGCCACTAAAAGCACTGCTGCACGGGACTGTGGTAGCCTAGCAGTTAAAGGTACTGGACTCTGGACCTGAAGGTCTAGGGTTCAAATCCCACCTCTGCCAAGCTGCCACAGTTGGGGCCTTAAGCAAGGCCCTTAACCCACAATTGCTTGGATTGTAAGACTGTATCAGTTGTAAGTCGCTCGGGATAAGGGCGTCTGCTAAATGCTGGAAATGTAAATGTATAGAAAGTGAAACTGGATGCAGCTCACTAGCTAGCCGCGTAGCATAACATGGAGATGGCGGATAAAGAAAGTCAGAACTGCAAATGATTTATTTTGAATTTTATTACACATTTTAATTGTATTATTGATTTCAATTACTATTTACTATGACTACAAAGTAATTATTAAATAAACATCTAGGTCACCCATGGAGGTCCGGTCCCTTTTTAAGTCTTGGTTCCTCCCAAGGTTTCTTCTTCATTCAGGCAGTTTTTCCTTGCCACTGTCACCTTAGGTTAGGTCAATTTGGGATTGACCTTTTAAGATTGTAAAGCTGCTTTGAGACAGAGCTGCGTTATAAAAAGCGCTTTAGAAATTAATTTGAATTTTGCCAATGCAAAAGAAGAACTTGTGGCCAAGAAAAGAACTGTGTCTGCAGTTTGGATGTGTTTTGGCTGTAAAAAAAAAAGCTGACAGACCAAACGGCTACACGTTGCAAAGTTTGTTGTTGGAAACACAGAAACTCGGTCCATCGCTCCAGAAGAAAACGTGAATTGGACTACAGATTCTGTTATGTTCTGGATCATCTTTACAAAAACTGTGACATCTTACACTAGTGATAAGGACACCTGTGTCTAAAGCACAATGCATCCTGGATCATTAAATAGGACGCTAATGCTGGCCCATCGCCACTGAGACCCAGGTTCGAGTCCCATCGTATGCTTACCTCTGGGCCTTGTTTTCTACGATGGTAGGTTTTGTGTTAAAAGTTATTAAAATATAAAGTTCCGACTTTGACCTGGACTTCAGTGGAAGCAGTGGGACCAGTTGAAAATGGTCCCCAGTTGGCATGCCAGTCTATTGGAAGGCAATAGACACATTGCAAGCCCAGTCCTGGATGTGAACCCATACCCTATGGGACGTCTGATATAAAGATAATACGGTAAAATCGCAATATTTTGAGAATGTGGTTCTTTATATTAATAATACCTTCATATGTGAGTCCAGGGTCACTTGGGGGTCCAGGAACAGATCCCGAGGTCTGAACGAATGCATCCGGGTGGAGGGTGGCTTTAGAGGGAACAGTGGAGGGCGAGGCTAAATCGCTTTAGCTTCACCTCAGAACAGTAAGCTTTCTTAACAAGCGGTTGCGTACTTTTGATGTTCTTGCACAACGTAATCTGAAACCTCTGCCTGAACGGGACTGAGGGTGGAGGTGCGCTGTGTGTAAACACTCTGACAGTAAAAGATTGGACCTTCCCCAAATCGACGATGCCGTCGAACACCAGAGGGCCCAATCATAAGAATATCCTGTTCTCAGTGAGACGTAATTTGGTTCTAAGACATTTTTACATTTTTACATTTACATTTTTACACAAGTCCTTGAGGACACGAGACGGACTGATGGTTCGAATTCTCACATTCTCACATTCTCTCGGCAAAGAGAGAGAGAGGGAGGTCAGCATGTCGTCTGGCGCTGACAGGACTCTTGAGGGCTGAGTGAATGTGAGGAGCAGATGAAGGAGAGACTGTAGGGATGTTCCATAAGAGAGCCAGGAGGGGGCAGAGGGAGGAGCCACCAAACTTTACAACCCATAGCTCCATTGCCACATGGGCTTTATGGTCCATCAGGGGGTGCAGCTTTATGAAATACCTTTATAAACTTTATGCCTTTTAATACTTTGTTAGACTATGAAATAAAACGTTGATAAACGTTTTTAGCTAATTTAATTGTGAGAAAATTTGATTTAATTTGAGAAGACCTTTCCATAGGGGGACGAAGAATTGATTTTGTTCATTTCGTATATTTAGGTTATTTCAGAGTTATTTTTAGGACCCGGAATTACTTAAGTAATACCTGAAGTAACTTTTAAGTAATTGTTTTTTGAAATAGTTTTTTTTTTTTTTTAATTATTAATTTTGTTAGAATCCTTGCACCGCATTAACAGTATTAACAGCTCTGTAATATAACGCGTAAGCTGCAATGGATAGAAATGAACACGAGATGGCAGTATGTGCATAGGAATTACAGCATGACGCTTCTCGGAGCTGTATTTTTTAATATGCAACAAATATGTCCGTAATATATAATAATAATACACAAATTATATAATCTATTGTTATAAATAACACTCATATGCGTTCCTAGACTTGTTAAATAAGGCCTCGTGGTCAATCATAGCTTATGAAAGGCTGTGTAAAATATTTCCGCCGCATGTCGCAGTTCATTCAGGACTTTGGACAGGTCCCACGTGGCAGGACGGACGTTAGATGGGTAGTACTTATGGAGGTGGTCCTGTCTAAGGACAGTCACTGTTCTGTACATTTTGGAAAACAACGACAACACTTTTAAACTCTTTCAAGCTGTTTTTCCTTGGAAGGGTCGTTGGACCACTGGAGGTTTGCTTTGCTCACCTTCGCAACTTTTGGTCCTGGACAACCTGCAAAGTTCAATCAGGCTCAGCGTCCTGGTCAGCAGTCCGGTTTCAGGCTACCGTCTGTGTGAAGTTTGCATGTTCTCCCCTTGTTTGTCTGGTTTTCCTTTCAGGGTACTTTTCATCTCTCCCATGCTCACCACCGCGATGATGCCAAGACCCGGAGGTGCCTTCTGGCCAGGTCGTGCGTCCCATAAAGCCACAGAGTCCGTCTGCGCTGCAACTGTGACCCCTGCTGGCCCTACGACCAAGACACAATTCTAAGATGAATCCCTACCAAGATCACCCTCCAACCTCCTGGCGACCCTCCATCTTTGCTTTGCCTCCTATCTATTTCCTTCTCCTCATTCTCCATCCTCCCTCCTGCCCTCCCTTTCTCTGTCTCTCCCTATCCTTGGTATCTCCCTCTATTACCCCTCCCTCCATCCCTCACTCTCTCTCCCTCTGTTACCCCTCCCTCCCCCACTCACTCTCTCTCCTTCTGTTACCCCTCCCTCTCTCACTCTCTCTGCCTCCGTTACCCCTCCCTCGCTTTCTCACTCTCGCTCTCTCTCTCCCTCTCTCTCTCTCTCGCACTCACTGCGGTAGACAGTGCTGGTAGCATCAAGGGGTTGTGAGGAACAGAAGCCACTGCAGTACGGTGCACTCGCATCACGCCGGACCCGCTGCGAGAACGCCTTAAACCGACGACGGGCCAAGGCTGCAGGACCTTCGGCGGCGTTTGCGTCTGCTTGGGCGTTCCACCGAAGGCTTGTATTTTTAGATTCTCGTACCTAACCCTGCTAACACCTCCCATACACGGACCATTGGCTCCTCCCACCTCCGCTAGCTCCCTCCCCCCATCCCCGACTCGACATTGGGACAGCGTAGCAAGCGGACGTACCCGCAAGGCCTAAATTCTTGACTCAAGCTTGTCATAACGGGGTGTATGCTGTTTTTTCGTCCGTCCCGTCCTCTTTGCTGGACTGCCTCCATCATGTGAGCGTACTGTCGACGCTGTTTCAGTCGGGGGTCACTGGAATACGGCAGCACCGTTCGTTGGATGCTCTGGTGCAAGAGCGTGGGTTTTTTTTTTTCCCCCCTCTTGGAGCGACAGCCTGACTTGTGGATACTGCAGCACTCTGGTGTGGAGTAGAACCTGGAGGGCATGAGGACCCTGAGGAGCTCCAGGCTCTGAGCTCCTGACACCATCATTGCTACTGCTACTGCTGATACTGCCAAGGTGCTGCCTCCCTCTGCTCCAGAGACCTGTGTGTGTGTGTGTGTGTGTGTTGGAGGTGATTGGGATTGTCTTGGGTCCTCTCAGCCCTTGATTGCACCGATGTATGTGTTTGTGTCGCAGCTAGTTTCCTCTATGATGGAGTGTGTGTGTCATACCTGGCCTCCCTGACCACTCTATGTGTGTGTGTGTTAGGATGCTCATGCCTCGTGAGGGTGGGCGGGATGAGGCTCAAAAGCTGCACAGGAAATGGATGAAGCACCAGGCCTTCATGGCCGAACTGGCTCGCAACAAGGAATGGCTTGCCAAGATCGAACAGGTGAGTCATGCATGGCACGGCAAGGGTACGACACGAGAGTGAAGGGCTTTGAAAGGGGCGAGACAAGGGCGGGTGCAGAAGGTGAAGAGAAATGGTGGGAGAAGAGGAAAAGGCCAGAGCAACATGGAGCAAATCGAATCAATCACGACATCAAAGAGGGTGGAAGATTATAGGATATGAGACATTGGTAACGAGGTGGACGTTAGGGACAGGTGAATGGGACACAGGTGCACATAAAAGGTGCAGAATAAAAATAAAAATTGACAGTCCTTAAAGCTTCTTGTAGGGGTATGGCAACTTTAGGGGTGGACAGAATGATATGAAAAGGTCTTGTGGGACAGGTAAAAATTGTTAAATGGGCAGAATGTCGGCACAGGTAAGGCAATGTGGGATGGAGGACTGGTAAGACAGATAAAGGACAGTGAGATGGACAGAACAGCAAGACAGGACTGTGTATAAAGGACTGTGTGACAGGAAGATGAGAAGGTGATGGTAAACCATGTTGTGACTGTTGGACGGTACAATAGTGAGACAGGAAAGCCATGGTGGGACACAGAATGGTAAAACAGGTAATGGGAAGTCAGAGGGATGGGAGGGTGAGACAGGTACTGGAAAGTCAGAGGGACGGAAAGGTGGAACTGTGGTAGTCTAGCGGTTAAGGTACTGGCCTCTGGACCAGAAGGACCA
The DNA here is from genome assembly GCA_033117975.1 of Parotocinclus spilosoma. NCBI lineage: Eukaryota > Metazoa > Chordata > Actinopteri > Siluriformes > Loricariidae > Parotocinclus > Parotocinclus spilosoma. Next base: position 176,069 of record JAVSBV010000095.1, read on the forward strand.
GGGTTAAAATCCCACCTCTGCCAAGCTGCTGCAGTTGGGCCCTTGAGCAAGGCCCTTGCCTGGGATGGAAGGGTGAGAATGTGATGTTAGAGGGATGGAGAGGTGAGACAGGTAATGTGATTTTAGAGGGATGGGAGGGTGAGACAGGTAATGGGACGTTAGAAGGTTGGGAGGGTGAGACAGGTAATGGAAAGTTAGAGGGATGGGAGGGTGAGACAGGTAATGGAAAGTCAGAGGGATGGGAGGGTGAGACAGGTAATGGAAAGTCAGAGGGATGGGAGGGTGAGACAGGTAATGGGAAGTTAGAGGGTTGGGAGGGTGAGACAGGTAATGGAAAGTCAGAGGGATGGGAGGGTGAGACAGGTAATAAAAATTCAGCGGGATGAAAAGGTGAGACAGGTAATGAAAAGTCAGTGGGATGGGAGGGTGAGACAGGTAATGAATAATTGGTTGGACAAATAAAGAACTATGGTATGAACAGGACGATTGTAACAGGTAAAGGACAGTATGTTAAGACAGATTAAGGACATAAGAGAAGAGAGCTGTCAGAATAGTGAGACTGATAATCCACAGTGGGACAGAATACTGGTGAGACAGGTAAAGAACTGCAGAAAGGGCAGAATGAAGGCCAAGGTAGGAAGGACAAAGGTCTCTAAATGTAGGGGTTTAGGATCATTTGAAGGGCTCTGATTAGACAGGGGCCAAAAGAGGAATAAAAAGCTTCAGGGAAAGAGAACATTGTAGCAGTGTGAGGTCCAGACATGTGCTGTGCGGCCTGGATTCTTTCTTGGTTCTCCTGCTGGCTGGAAAAGGACATTCGAAGAGACAGAAGGAATGGAGAGACAGGGATAAGAACGTTGTATGATGACTGGCATGCAAGAAACGGTAACCACAACCAAAATGAAAGAAGGGAAAAGAGAATCTGTGGATGGAAAAAAATTAAGCCAGGGGGCTGTTAGGCAAAATAAGGGTAACAAGGAAAGGGGACGAGATGGGGGTTGGGCCAGAGGGTGAAGGCCGTACCCTACAGGACTGGAACAGCAGGACGTTCAGTGTTCTTCACACTCAGATGCTCTCAAACAGGAGCCTCGCTGGAAGAGGAGCTTCGTTTCCCTCATCCTGACCCACGGTGGCAAATCAAGTAGATTGTACGGTCTGGAGTGGGGGGTTTAACATTTTTTTAGGGGCTTTGTGGAGGGTCCTGTGCGATAATCCTGGGTTATGGATCAGCCCGGCGGAAAGCAATCAAGAAAAGCTAAAGCAGCAGTTAGGCTGCAGGGTTAGCAATCAATTTACCGACCGAGATCATGGTGGAAGCGAGCGTAAAAAAAAAACACTGTCTCAAGCAGTACTGTCTCAACTACGGTCGTGCCATTTGTGATATTAGTGTGTTTAGAGGTTTTGTAATTTGTAATTATAGTTGCTTATAGGACTCATTATCTTAAATCTATTTTGTCATTTATTTCGAATTTTAATAGTAACTTAAATGTTATTATTGATTTAAATTGCATTATTTACGTTCAATTAACATCTAGGCTGTCCAATTAGGACAGGTCCCTTTTTGAGGCTTGGTTCCTTCCAAGGCTTCAAAGTTTTTCCTTTCCACTGTCACCCTAGGCTTGCTCAGTTTAGGATTGGGATTTTAAGATCATATAAGATTGTAAAGCTGCTTTGAGACCATGCTCCGTTATAAAAAGTGCTCTAGACTAGAAATCAATTTGACTTTGTACAAAATGATTCGTAGGTGCCTTACCAAGGAATTCCTTATTTGTTTAATTATAATTATTTGCTTAATTATCATTGCAGCAGATATCATTGTTAGATATTTACGTCAGAAGCAAGTTCGCATCAGTACGCGTTCATACCGGGCCAATTTAGAGCGACAGAATAACTGTAGCGCTCTTTGGGACGTGGGGGGAAACCGGAGTACCAGGAGTAAACCCGAACATGCAAACTCCACACAGGCGCAAGGTCAGGATTGAACAGGTTCTGTAGAGACTACTTGTGACTACTTGATCATGGTTACTATTTGTGATCATGTGATGCTTGCACAGTGACAACTTGTGGTTCTCGGTTCCTTACGTCTTACCGTAGCTGCTTTATTAAAAAGCATGCATGGGAACGACTTTAGGTCTGTAACTGGTAGGGATGGAAAAACTGGGACGATACGTGGTGGAGCTCGATTATGCGTTTTCATTTATCCAATGCAATTGCCTTTTTTGAACACCAGTGGGCGCACTGCAATTTCAGTTGCACCGCAGGGGGTAAAGATTATATTCGTCTCCATTTTTAGACGAAAAAATGTACACCTTTTGAATTACTTCAGTAACGACAAAAGGAACGTTTTCACTTGTTTATTAAAGATAAAGTGATGGTCCAAGAGAGCAATTTGTCTGCGTTTAAATACAGTCAATTCCGGTTAATGGGACCACATCGGGACGCGATGGTTTTGGTCCTAATAACCGGCTGGTCTGATTA
>JAVSBV010000095.1:183405-196967 GCA_033117975.1 Parotocinclus spilosoma
GCTTGGATTGTAAGATTGTATCAGTTGTAAGTCGCTCTGGATAAGGGCGTCTGCTAAATGCTGTAAATGTAAATGTAATTGTGTATCATGTGGCTTGTCCAAAAACATAGAATCCCTGGCCTTTCATTCAGAGAGACTGTGATAGAGAGAGGTGCATGCTGGGCTTTGGACGTTTCTTCATCTGTTTTCATGGGTCGAGTTTTTCCATCTTTGGAGTTTCTTTGCTCTCCAGCCCGTTCTGTATGCGTCCTATTTTAGGAATGTGGAAATGAGCCACGGCTCTACAGAGACCCTCCGCTTTGATCTTGTTCCATTTTTATCGTTCTTTTATTTAACGTACGTGTGCTCGTATGGTTTTGTGCACAATTTTTCAAAAACGATTTTAATGCATTAATGATTTCGATGCAAGTTAATGCATATTAGCCTAAATGAGTGTGTCTGTCTGTGTGTGTGTGTGGTTGTGTTTAGGAAGGCAAGGAGCTGGTGGAGGAGCAGCCAGAGTTGGGGCCCGTGGTGCAGCAGAAGCTGAAGGAAATGAGGGAGTGCTGGACTTACCTGGAGAGCACCACCAAATCCAAAGCGCGCCAGCTGTTTGAGACGCAGAACCACCGAACCGCAGACGCGCCGCCGCCGCACAGCCTGGCCGACCTGGACCAGCAGCTCAGCGTGCTTCAAGATGAGCCGCCCCACGCCTCGCACTCCTCGCACAACCCGCACACCCCGCACACCCACCCCGCGGCCAGCGCCGGCCTCCTGCAACCCCGAACCACCTTCAGCCAGCAGCTGCAGAGGATCCAGGTAACTGACCAATCACAGCCTTGCATTTAAAGTGTAACAGATGTGAGCTCATTGTTCTTGCAACTGTTAAAAGTGATGCATCCTCCACCATGCTTCACGGTTGGAATAAAGCCTTGGAACCTCTACAACCCACGCCTCCAGTGTCCTGTCATGGATAGTAATGCTTGACCTTTGGAGAGGTTCCCAGGCACTTATATAATAGATTCCATGTTTTTTTTTTAAGGCGCGGATGAGAATTTAAACATTATATCAGTAATTAAGGCAGGTTTTCGTGAGACCGTTGTCACTGTTGCATGACAAATAAACACAAAATCCTTAGCATTAGAACTCGGAAGCTCTGATGATTCGGCTCATAACGACAGGAAACTCTGAGCAGTGCAGTGGAGGCAGGCATCCAGGACTGGATTTGGGAAACACCTCCAGGCTTATTGTTGGAAATAAGCCAGTTTGTTAATGATCTGGGCCGCTCGCTCACTAGCTACTGTATGTTGTGGTGCCAGAACAGGGTGTGGCACCTCAGCTCTGTCGATTGATGTGTTCCCAAAATGATCAAATGATGTTTTAACTGGATCAGTCCGATCCATGATTCGGATCTTGAATGTATGACCATGTCGAAGCTACAGAAATCCAGGTGAGGGATGAGCTTGGATGCCATGTCGGTTCTAAAAACAATAGCAGTTCTTCCAAGCTGATGACACCCTGCAAAGATTACACCATGAGCACACTGTGGAAGGCTCAAAAAGGTTCCACAGTGCTCAATACTGTTTATATCGGATTTGATTATGGCTATCCTTTGTAGAAGGCTAGAACTTTACTAGGGTGGCACAGTGGTCTAACACAATAGCCCAAAAAGACTGTCTGGGTCCAATCTGTGGCTGGAAAGCACAGCTGGATTGGAACTTGGGTCCCCGCAGTGTCGTCCGGTTGGGTCAGGTAACACATGAAGGGAGGGGAGGCTGGTCAGGGGATCATGTTGTATGATGAAGAAACATTAATGAAATGTTCAGATTGTATTGAATCATCTCTTTCTCTCTTTCTCTCTCTCTCTCTCTCTCTCTCTCTCTCTTTTTCTCTCTCTCTTTCTCTCTCAGTCGATGGAGGCACAGATGCAGCTCTACCCAGATGTCATGCAGCTGAGGTTCGACATTGCCAGGCTGAGCGACATGGAGGGATCCGACCTCCTGCAGCGCAGCCCCATTGAGGTCGAGGGCTCAGGGGGCGTGGCCGAGACGCGGATCGTGCGCCTGATTGAGCCACTTAAAGAAAGGAGGCGGATCCTTCTAGCCTCCAAAGAAATGCATCAAGTCACTCAAGAACTGGAGGATGAAATCGTGAGTGGTTTAGTTATAGCCCTTACTCAGGTCTTTCCTCCTACACCCTTGTCCCATGTCCACTAGGATAACCTACTGTTCACTTAGCAAGCGGACCTGACTCGTTATTCCACACACTTTTACCATGTGCTTTATAAGCTGTTATTTTTTTTATTCCATCGTCTGCTGTTTTTCTCCGCAGGTCTGGATTCAGGAGAGACTCCCTTTTGCTTCTTCTAAAGAATATGGGAGTAACCTGCATAGTGTCCAGGAGCTCGTTAAAAAACATGAGGTGAGAGGCACAGTCCAGGAGAGAGCAACAAACGCATTCCTGAAGTAAAGTAGCAGGACAGGGACAAATTAACTAATACTGGCGTGTTGTTATCGTATCGTATGTTCAGTGTTCGTTTTGTTGACCAAACTTTTTGGCCACGTTTCTGTTATCATGCAGGCTTTGCAGATAGAGATGCAGGCCAGAAGGGGGCGCGTTGAAGAGGTCCTGGAGAGAGCCGAAGCCATCGCGGCCCTCCGCACTCCAGAGGTGGAGCTCATCAGAGAGGGCGCGTCCCACGTCAGGCAGCTGTGGGAGGTCCTGCAGGTGGAGGCAGAGCGTCGCACGGTCATGCTCGACGCAGTGAACCACGCCCAGCAGTACTACAGCGAGGCGGCGAAGGCCGAGTCTTGGCTCAGCGGGCAGAAACTTCACGTGCTCAACGAAGAGAATGGCAGTGTAAGCACCATAGAGTCATGATGGACTGGCTTTCATGCCCTGCTTTTTCTTTGTAATTGGTACCGGCAACTAAATTCCCCAAGTCTGATCCGTAATTCCCTCCTTTTCCGTTTGTAAGGATGAGGCAAGCACTCTGAGGTTGCTGAAGGAGCAGTTGGCTTTAGAGCAAAAAGTTGAGAACTACGCCGAGACGGTGGGCTTCCTGTCTCAGCAGTGTCGCTGCATGCTGGAGCTGGGGCACCCTGACAGGTAAAACTGCCTTTTGAACATCTGAACGATAAAATGTCAGCCAGCCTTAGCCTTGTATCTGTTCATACATCTTCAGTAAGCACCCTGTCCAGGTGAGGGTCCAGAACCTGGAACCTAGAAAACTCGCATACACTCTTACACCAGGGGCAAATTTAGTCTTCCAAATACAAGGATGTAGAGGAAAATATAACCAGTGGAAACCCAGAGGCATCCACCAAGAGCCAATAAGGTGTCCACTGGTACCATGGCTTGGGTTTATTTCCACTTGGAACCCATTTATCCCACCAACCAGTCTCACTTGGATGAAGCTCATTGTAAGGAGTAGACAAGTAGACATTAAGGCCAAAAAATCCAATTCAATTTCTCCCCCCTGCTTCCCTTAGTGAGCAGATCACAAAGCAGCAGGCACATATCGACCGACTCTACGTGTCCCTGAAAGACCTGGTGGAGCAGAAAAAGACCAAGCTAGAACAGCAGTACTGGCTCTACCAGCTCAAGAGGGAGGTGAAGGCTCTGGAGAAGTGGATCTCCGAAAGAGAGGCCGTAGCCAGTTCCACTGAGCTCGGCCAGGACCTGGACCACGTCACGGTCAGTCCCACACGTTGTCCCGTTACAGGGTTAGAATATCCAGAGGTAAGGTGATGTTCTTCCTTTCGGTGCAGGCACTTCAGGAGAAGTTCACGCAGTTCCGGGCTGAGACGAGCACGGCGGGCCAGAGGCAGATGGACTCGGTGAACAAGATGGTGAACGAGATGATCGACTGCGGGCATGCAGACGCCGCCACCATTGCCGAGTGGAAGGACAGCCTGAACGAGTCATGGGCCGACCTGCTGGAGCTGATGGAGACCAGAGCGCAGATGCTCACCGCCTCCCACCAGCTCCACAAGTTCTTTACAGACTGCCAAGAGGTAGGAGAGCATGCACTGTTAAGAGAAAAGAATGACGTGAGTGGCCAAAGCGACACGGAACCAAAGACCTCTGGAGAGGAACCACGGAACAAGCATCTTGTGGAAATCATTGTGTGTGTCTGTGTGTGTGTGTGTGTGTCTGTGTGTGTGTGTGTGTGTGTAGGTCTTGCTGCAGATTGAGGGAAAGATGAGGCAACTACCAGAGGTTCGTTCCTGTCAGGTGAGCACTGCAAACCCGGGGACCTTACAGAGACTCCTGCACTCCTTCGAACACTCGCTACAGCTCCTAGTGTCGCAGGTGAGACACACACACATACACACACTGAGCTGTAACCGACACACACACACGCAACCCCTACTACTGACACGTCCAGCGAATCTCCCATTCCTACTGTTTTATTGAAACACATTTCATTTAATCTGGGGGCACCCCCAGTCTGATTGTGTGACAACTGCAAACCCAAAGAGTTTAGAACCGGTCAGTGACAAAACAAATTGTGTTACAACCTAAATTGTATTATAACCTAACCTGTTTGCATGGACTTCACGGTGACAAGAAGTCAAATGTTCAAACCCCGCCTCTGGTGAGAGGAGGTGAGGTTTGTCGATTACGCAGTTGCTTCTTTCCTGGTACACTAGCACGCCCCCGGGTGTATAACCAGACCACCTCCTGTGCACACCCTATAAGATCGCCCTCCACGTCCCTGTGTACCTGCATAACCTCCACACATCTGTGCCAGGATCTATGCTTAACACCTGACCGGACCAGACCAGGAGTGCCCCTGCAATATATTACTGACGTAAACTTGAGTGACAGTGTCCAAACTAACAACTGCTGCCCTCCTCCCGGCGAGCAGGTGCGCCAGCTGCAGGAGAACGCATCACAGCTCCGAGCCATCTACGCGGGGGAGAAGGCTGATGCCATCCTGGTGCGTGAACAGGAAGTAATGTGTGCGTGGAAGGAGCTTCTGGTGGCGTGCGAAGGCAGTCGGGTTCAGGTCACCACCGTGACAGATAAGATCCAGTTCTTCGCCATGGTGCGCGAGCTGAGCATGTGGACGGACGGAATCATGGGGCAGATCGGAGCGCCCGAGGACGTACGGTACGAGTTCAATGGGTCAGGTTTTACTCCTGGAATAGTTCCTTGTGCAGAGTTCCCCAAGGTCCGACTGGCTGGGCGCCACGGCCTATTGATCATACGCTCAGATATGAGGAGGAGCAACCAACTCGTCTTATTTAACCTCCTTTGTCTGTCCTTCTAGGGATCTGTCCGCTCTGGAGGGTTTGGTCGCCCAGCACCAGAACCTGAAGGGCAAAATGGACAGCAAGAGCAAAAGCTTCATGAACTGTGTGGAAATGGGCAAGGTGCTGCTAGCGGCACACAATCCCGCAGCTGAAGAGGTACAAAACACGCACACACGCACACAATTAAGCGTGTTGAGCCACCACGGACCAACACAGCAGCTTTAACGAGCATGGCGTATGCAGGTGAAGGAGAAGCTGGAGTACGTGATGGCAAAGCAGAAGGAGCTGAACGATAAGTGGGAGCTGAACTGGGAGAAACTGCAGCGGAGTAAGAAAAGCTCTTTGGTCGTTCATCTGCGCAGTGCTCGAATCAAGGGTAAAGGGTTCGAATCAAAAAGCTTTTGTTTCTCCGTTACTCTCTTGCATTCGCAGCTCAGCAGAGGCTACACTCTGCCCAGCCGAGCAAGGTCGAGGGGGCGTGGCTTACACCGAGGGAATCGATCAGCAGCGGCGGCGAGGCAGAGGGCGGGGCTGACGAGGTGCAGCAGCTGATTCGCCGGCACGAAGCGTTCCGGAAAGCGGCGGCGACGTGGAAGGAGCATTTCAGCTCCTTACGACAGGTCGAGATAAAATAATAATAACAAAAAAACACCTCCGTCTGTTCTTCCGTCCTTCCCCTCTTTCTGTCCGTCCATCCATTTAGTCTACAGTCTGTTCATCCAACCGTCTGTCTGTGCATCAACCCATCCATCCATTCAATCTTTAATCCATCCAGCCACGAATCCATCCAACTGTCCATGCAATCATTTCATCCATAGTTTATCCACTGATACATCCATTCTTCCATCCACCCATTGGTACGTAAATTGATTTAACCTTCGTTTCATCCATATTCGCAGCCATCTATGTTCATCTATGTCAGGAGTATCCATTCCTGTCCTTATCCAGCCATTGATTAGTCCCTCCATACCCATCCACCAACCCATTGCCACGATCATCTGTTACATATCTGACGCGTTAATATCGACATCCATCTATCCATGCAGCCACTATGTATTGTCTACAGTACAGCCGTAACCATTAAGCTCCACCCAACCTTTTATTCTGCGTAGATTTGTAGTTTGCTCTTTCTTGGGAATAAAAGCCACAACAAACGAGATATTTGTGGCCGATCTGAGAGCAGTGTAGAATTACTGCAGTGTAGCTGGAGGTAGACCTAACTGTGCCAGCTGATGTAAGAAGTACATGATTGTGCCAAGCCTTCATGTTGGCAGGGCAGGTATGACGATGTAACAGTGGGTGTGGGCCTATAACCTATTTATACGATCTAGACGCCCATCCCTGAGTCCGTATCCATTTCCAGGACACTGTAACAAGGTTTATCTTATATGTTGTTTGCCTAGGCCGAGAAACTGAAGGAGGAGCAGAGCAAGCAGCACTCCACCTCGTCTCTCCTTAACAGACAGATGTTCCCACTATCCTGCCTGGTGCCTAGCTCTTCCTCTTCCTCGTCTTCCTCGTCTCTTTTCCGGAGCCCCCTCCAGGACACTCTTCTCGAACCCAAATCCGGTCCAGACCTCTCGCACACCCCACACACTTTCGCCCAAAGGCTTGGCTCCGCCCTAAATCCATACAGCCCCATCATGAACGGCTCCCCGTATCATGGGCTCGGCCAACAAGTGGGCACGTTGGGGGCAAACAGCTCCAGTCATACCGGATTAAACCAACAAGGCATTTTAGGGCTGGACAGCTCGAGCTATACCGGCCTGAACCAAGTCAACGTTTTAGGGGTGGACAGTTCCAGCTACACTGGGTTACACCAACAGGGCATGCCAGGAGCCAACGGTTTGACGTCCCTTGGGGCCGCGGGGTTGAATGAACCCAAACTGTTTGCCTGGCAGCACTTGAAAACCGACTTCCTTCAACCCAGGATCAACCACATGCACAAGGTCGTGGGTTCCCTGATGGAGGCACAAGGTGGACACCTAACCCCGATGGGGGTGCCGATATCTGAGGCGTCCCTGGAACTGCTCCACGGACGTCTGCAGAGGGACCCGCGCGGAAGCCGCTCCGACCCCCAGATGGACCACCTGCGACGGGAGAGGGAGTACCGGCTCGGCCGGCACACCTCCAGTGAGCAGGAGATCCAGGCAAGACTTAACGAGCTGCCCATGATTGTACGCCAGGAGAGGCACCAGCGACGCAGGCTCGAGCGCCAGTCATCCAGTGAGCACGAGGGCAGTGGCAGGCACAGGGTCCACAAACAGGACTCCAGCGACCATGAGTCTGGGAAAGAAGGGTCAGACAAGAGGCAGACGGGGTGAGAATGCAATCGTGTGCGCCGGAACTGTCTAAATGTCTGTGGTTGTCTTTAGAGACACCAGCTGATCTCATCTTTGGAAAGTCAGGGAAGGCACAGGGAGAACATGCAAACCTCACACAGATGCAATTTAAGCGGGGATCTGAAACTTCTAGAGCTGTAAGGCGAAAGTGCTAACCCCTTTCCCACTGTGCCTTTAATCAATCTGTACTCCATATGTGTGGATTTTGCATGTTCTCTCCATGTCTGCATGAGTTCATTGGGTTCTCTGGAGTCCTCCCACATTCCATAGGTTAGGTTAATTGGTCTTTCTAAAATCTCCAAGAATGGGTCATTTAATTAATTGGGGCAGTGCTTGTGCCCTGTGCTGCTGGTATTGTGCAGATTGTATTTATTTATCAACGCCTTCATCTCTGCTGTCATGTTTATAAATGGTATCGTGTTGTGTGTGTGTTTTAGGGAGAAGCGCTCCACTATGGCCGAGATCGTTGAGCAGGTCCAGGAGAGAGAAGCCTGTCATGTGAGTACCACAACAAAAGTTTGCTCAGCTGATTCTTTTCCGGCTGACCCTCTTTCCCCATTTCTCAGGCGAGGGGAGAGGTCTATCGCCCCCCCAGCAGCCTCTCTGCTCCCGTCTCCCGTCTGGACCGGCCTCGAGCTCGCGATCGGCCCAAACCGCGCCGGCGGCCTCGACCCAAAGAGCCGGAAGAGACACGGCGTTCGCGCTCAGCCCCGGCTCAGAGCGCCCCGAGCACCCCTCAACCCCCCACGCACACTGTCCACCAGGAGGGCTTCCTGTACCGCAAGCACGAGGAGGAGGGCAAGGAGAGGAGTCCCAACAGGTACTGCGGCGTCATCTTACTCGGGAAGGGCTAAAAGGACCTGCCAAAGTCTGCCCTTTGTCTGTTGCCGTGTTATTCTAAACTATTCAAGAAGCTGGAGTAGGCAGAGGTGCTGCAGCACAGGTCACAGGTCCTGGGGCGCATTTTAAGCTCCGCCTACCTCCGGTTCAAAGTCTCAGTGGGTTTTTCTCTTGATTTTCAGCAAGTCGTGGGTGAACCTTTTCTGCGTCCTCAACAAAGGCGAGATCGGCTTCTACAAGGACGCCAGGAACACCACAACCCCGTACAACGACGAGCCACTGCTCAACCTGGCCCTCTGCACCTTCGACACCACCAACGGCTACAAGAAGAAGAAAAACGTCTTCATCCTGAGGTTAGGCAAACAAACTGTTGAGTTCTTTGCTTTATAGAGCTGAAGAAAATAAAAAAAAACAGCCTCAGGAGCTGTACGTATGAGGGGTGTGTTTGTACGAAGGGATGTTATGCAAGCAGGGACCCTTAGTCATGGTTTGTTTCTAAGAGGGTCACCAGAGCCACCCGAACGAACCCTGAACTAAAAAAAAGGTGCATCTAGAGGTAAGACGCACCTTTTCAGTTCAGAGTTCGTTCAGATCTATGGGTCCCCTTTGGTGACGATGCTCTGTCTGCCTATGCTCCACCCACTGGCTCCACCTTCCGAGTTCATCCGAGTTCACCGAGTTGTAGGGGGCGCAGCAGACCTGGGGTGCCCCTGCGTGCGAAAATGAGTTGCAAAGATGTTAGTTTCCTTAGGTAAGGCCAGACTTTTTTTATTGCTTGTTTCCCGGATCCGCCGACGATCATATTTGAAGAATACAAAAAAAAAGAAAAACATTTTTTGGGTATTTCTCGGATCCGCCGCAGCACCGATGGTTGAAATCGAATATTTTTTAGCTTTTTCCACCCTCCGGTGGAGAGCCAACGGTTTTCTTTTGCTCATTATATTTTTTCAAAATTCACTTTCATTTAATTGTAGGTTAAATACATTTTATTTTTAAATAAAAAATTTTTTTTTCTTTCTCCTTCCTTGTATTGATTCCACATAGTCCTCCAGAAATTGAAAAGTGCTGAAAAATAAAGATTTATTTAGATTTTTTTTCCTCCCTCTCTCAGTAGATTCTTAAGTAGAAACATCCGAGGAACAAGCAATTAAAAAAGTCTGGCCTGATTTAAAAAAATCAGCCAATCATATACAGTAGTATATTTTGTTTCCAGTTGTTTTGCAGAACCCCTTTGTTTCCTGAGGGTGCCAAAACTTTCGAACGCGGCTGTAGTTTATTGTTTATTCTAGTTCACTTCAGCGGCTTGTGTAGTAATGTAGCTTGCGCTTTGTTTGTCGCTACAGGAGCGAAACAGAAGGGGATTACATCTTCCTGGCGAAGGACGAGGTGATTCTTACATTTTTGCTCTGCTTGTTGATTCTAAAATGCATATAAAATTGTATGTTTTTGTTAGCATTTCTTAATTAGACTGTCTTCAAAGTGTGTTTTTCCTTCTCATTTAAACCTAAATACAGGTTCTAACGCCTCATTACGTGCATTAATCACACATTGCCATGGTCACATAGTCATTTAGATACTTATTTGAAACGATAACATTCATTAAAATACAAAATACACCGCTGTTCTGTAAAATACAGTTTTAAAAATTTCAAACACTTACCCAAAACATCACCATGTTGTTTTCTGCCTTTCGAGACTGTAATTCTGTTTTCTGCCAGCTTGTGTCTGCCAGCAAGGGTTTGCTTATTCTGGTTTTCTCTCATTTAGACGTGAATTAGATGTATATAAGACAAACAAGCATTGATTGGATGGACATTAAAATACAAAACTACAATTACCACATGCATTATGGCATTGGGGCGCTGGCTTCCTGCCCTGTCAGGTGTCAGGTACAGGGGTCGCCCCTGTATAATGAACTGGCATCCCACTCAGGGTACATGCTCATCTGCCCCATGTTCTCCGAGTTTATATTATCAATAATATATAATACACATAATATATAATAGGAGGCGGCACGGGGGCTGGGTGGGCGGCACCTCTGCCTCACAGCAAGAATGTCCCGGGTTCAATCCCAGGGTGGAGCGGCCTGGATCCTTTCTGTATGGAATCTGCATGTCCTCCCCGTGTCTGCGTGGGTTTACTCCGGGTACTCCGGTTTCCTCCCACAGTCCCAAGACATGTGTGTTAGGCTAATTGGTGTCTCTAAAGTGGCCCTTAGTGTGCGACTGTGAGCATGACTGTATGTGTGTGTGCCCTAATATGTATTGGTACCCCGTTTAGAGCTATTCCTGCCGGGTGGGCGCCAACTGGCCCGTGACCCCGTGTGGATTAAGCAGAAGATAATGGCTGGATGGATGTTATATAAAACATTTACCGAGCATCTGTGTGCGTTTTTGCAGGAGGACCTGAAACGCTGGGTGAACAGCATCAACGCCAGCCTGAGCGAGATTGAGGAGATCGCCAAGTGGGAGAAACCCACCACCTCCTCCACCGACCCCGACAAATCAGAGCGCAAGGAGCGCTCGGAGGGCGCGGAGCCATCCGAGAAGTCGGAGCGCTCAGATCGATCGGACAAGCGAGGAGGAGAGAAAAGCTCCGAGAGCTCCGACAAGAGGGACACTTTGGAGAGACGAGCGAGGGAGAGGGGAGAGCGAGGGGAAAGGGGCGAGAGAGGAGAGAGGGGCGAGAGAGGAGAGAAGGAGAGGGGAGAGAAAGGAGAGAGAGGAGAAATAGGGGATCGGAGTTCCAGGGGATCCAGCACTTCGGGGAAGAGCAAATGATGCATCCTCCTTCGCACCTTCATCCATCACCTAATCAGAGGGTTTGTTTTCTCGGTTGCACCGTGTGCCGTGGCTGTTAACGGGACGAGCTGCTGGCTGACTGTACGCGTGCTCGTGTTTGGCCATCCCAACGAGACGTCCCGCCACGCACCACGAATTGATCTCGTTCCAAAATACAGAGCAAAGACGATTAAACCCCCTTAGATGATTTCCGAAAGCAATATGACGTATGCAGTAAGAGGAGTACGGCGTTCTCCGAGCAGAGCCATGTCCGTGTGTGTTTGTGTGTAAAAAGGCAGGGTAAGGGATGGGGAGTGCCAAAAATGACGTGTGTGTGTCTGTATGGAAGAACATTCTCAGGACTAGAGGTGGTCATCGTCTAACGTTCACACGATCAGGCTGAGGCAAGGCCGTGCTTACCTTTCACAAGAGGTAAACAAGACAGTTTTGGTATCTGTCTGAAACACGCCGCTGACGCTCGAGTCGGTGTTTGGTGCGATGTCCCCACCAGGGGGAGCTCTTCCGGATGAGCCACCAGACGGGGCTTAGTGAACACAACCTGCCAGCAACAGCGGCCACTACTGGCTGATCGGGGCACTGCATGAACAACAGGTTTAAGGTGTAACCTTAGCCTCCATTTTCTTGCTGCATTCATCAAAGCCTAAATTAATATAAATGCCGTTGTATCATGTGACAGGGGCACTCCTGGTTTGCGTCCCTGTCTAACGTCCCTGTCCCCTGAAGAGGCGGAAGTCAGGAGCTTATCCTCTTGCCATTCAGATGCCAAACCCTTATTGCCTGTGCTTTCGGGAATCCAGACCATTTTGGTTTGTCTTGTCCCTTATCCTGTGTGCCCGACCTAGGGAATTCAGCTTCGTAACCAACACTCCTCTGGCAAGTCGCGTTCCTCAGGCCAGGCACACAAAATAGACCTCCTGAGAGATCGAATAAGGGTCGAGTCACACCAAAAGGGGTAGAGCAGAGATTGAGGTTCTTGCGTTTCACCTCGCCAGGGGCTCCACAGAGTCTGCCGAACGTGGCCCAGACCAGGATTTCCTTGGTCGCAAACAAGCGCGGTTTCTAACAGGTGCCAAAAATGTTTTGGGAACACGGCCGAACCGTTTCTGCTTCAGTCATATTGGATCGATCATGGCGTGTAGCCAGTGCCAGTAAAGGACTCGTGTCAGATATAACTAATACAGCTTAACCCTCACCATGCATTTCTTACGGCATGTAGTTGGCCAGCAACGAAAAACTGTCCGGTGTTGTCCTCGCTTCTTCATTTTGTACCAGAGCTACACAGTTTAGCACCGTGCATGCTTTGTCCTTTAAGTAATACCACACTGTTTAGTAACGTAACAGGAGCCATTGTTGTGTGAGATCTGAGAGCTGAGTTGAGGATCTGCAGAGAGGAAAAAAAGCACAAGCAGAAAAACCTACACCACCTTATCCGGCAGAAAAACATCCTTCGGTCAAAAGTTGCTTTAGGCAAACGTTTGCGTTCTGATCGCCGCAAATCCCGTTCAGATTTGTCCAATATTCCTGCTGTTTGGTAAAAGAAAGAAGCAAATGGTGGGCACCAGGGACGCGTAAAAAGACAGGACGATCAAAATTGGCTTGGTCCGCCCTCGATAAATAGCCCCAATCGCTAGGTCGTGACTCCGTACCTCATCTTCTGCTTTAATTCAGTTGAACCCCTGACCTGGACGATTATATGAGGACTGTAAATACATAAAAGGTTCTAACAGGTTAGTGGGCGAGTCCAAAATGGCACGGCTACATGGGCACGAATACAGAGCCAAAGAGGACCAGTTATCAATACGATTTGGGGACGTTACGGAAACGGTCGATCAGTTTTGGTGCTACCCAAAGACGTCGCAAGAGCTGCCATCCTTTCTGAAGTGATCGGCCCTACAGGGGGTGCTATAAAGACGGGTATTAAGGGGGCTCAGCCACGGCATCTTGTTGTTGACTCTGTTTGATGCAAAGAGCTGGGAATGACCAAATAATCCAGTCCCATTCGCTGTTTAGACTGCTAATGCAATAAAGACGGTCCAGTCACCATGAAGCCCGATTAGACCAGACCTGGTGCAAAATGCCCTAAATCACAACGTTACATTTCAGAGGAATTAATGAACCCTTTTGAGCCTTTTAGGGTGACACCTAAATACATTCAAAAAGCCTCCCTGGGGTGTACAAGTGTTTTACCGTACTTAGGCCAGACTTTTTAAATTGCTTGTTCCTCGGATGTCCCTACTTAAGAATCTACAGAGGATAAAACTTAATCTTTATTTTTCAGCACTTTTCAATTTCTCGAGGACTATGTGGAATCAATACAAGGAAGGAGAAAGAAATAAAAA
>JAVSBV010000095.1:283332-293332 GCA_033117975.1 Parotocinclus spilosoma
AAATAAATAGTAAATAGCGTTACAGTAATACACCGTGCAGTCAAGACTAAATGGAAATAAATGATGTTAATAATAGGCTTGTTAAGTCTTTTCGAGTCTTAAAGCCCAAGTCCGATTACAAGTGCAAGTCAGTGAAGGTAAAGTCCAAGTCGAGTTTCAAGTCTTTTTTAATTTAATCGAGTCGAGTTTCAAGTCATCAAATTTGTGACTCGAGTCAGACTCCAGTCCAAGTCATATGACTCGAGTCCACCATGTCTGGTAACTGTGCTTCAACCTTGTTGTAATGATGTAAGGAACGAGGTCTGAGTAGGTCACATGATCTGAAGGATCTCCAGCCCAAAGTAAGGCTGCATTTTCCACCCAAATTTCAAATGCCTAAAATAAACTAAACATATCTACAGTTCGGCCACTTTGGGCTTACACTGGTCAACACCTTGCCAAAACAAGCCCTAACCTGTCTCGGTATTTCATCATCTTAGTCTTTGATCGCCCAGGGTTGTCTTTCCTCCGAGCATATTTGGCAACGCCGACACAAACGTGGTAAATCTCACGCTGTGCTTCTGAGCCGGTGTGGATGGTGTAGCATGAAAATGGAAGCCGTTCGAGAAACGCTCCCTGGAGAGTTGGGACATATGGACGCTGGTGGTATCCCAGCGACTCTCATTGCTCTGGCACCTGGCTCACGGTTAAGATCGGGACTGTAGAGGGGAGGATTAGATAGACACATATACTGGGACATAAACTGATCTACAAAAGCCACCATGGAAAGAGACAGAGGGAGGAGGATCAAGAGCAAAGCGCTTTGGTCTGAACGCATCTTACCGTCCTTCAAAAAAGGCAACGCAATCAAACTTATTGACTGTAAAAAGCAGAAAAGGTCTTAAGGTTAAAGCTCTTCAGTTTTGATAATGCATACAAGCCCCAAAGTCACACATGAATAAATCAATAACGTTTGGCCCACTCTAGCTAAAAGTACAAAGTGCAGCAGTTTAATCCGGGCTCGAACAAAACTGATACGGAACGGCTTTTAAATGACTTTTTCCAGCTTCGGACGACAGTTTGAGTTTCTGCTTTGGTCTGTGGGCTATGGTTTAGATTTCTGTGGCCTGAATTATTCATGTGTTTGCATCGTCCTATTTAATTGATGATTGTTTGCTGTTTCAAATCAAAGGATTTGGATTTGTAACTTTTGGGGTTTTGTATTTGTGTGCGGTTTGCTTGTACTGGTATTTGTTTGCCATTGGGTTTATTTATTGTTAAAGAGTGCATTTATACTGTAACAATTAGGGGTTTTGCTTCAGTATGTAAATGGAACCAGAGCAGTACATTCACCCACTTCTGTACTGAATAAAAGCTAATCCAGAGTTCAAGAAAGTAGTCATACATGTAAAATAATAAAATGACAGGGTGAGTCAAAAGGCACATGGCACCCTTATTTCTGACAAAAAAGGGGAAACGACGCATCTAAATACCCTAGTAAATACTGGGTGAGGGGGACCTAGCTTTTAGTCCAGAACATGGCCGCCTTCTTGGAAGCCACCATATGGGATCTAGGGCGAGTTTTTTCAGTGGGAAGGTGGTCATGTAATATATCAAAGAAGATCAGAATTCTCTTTGAAATTGTTTGCTCCAATCAGATTTGCAATATCTCTTTTGAAAACAAAGGGGTGTGCATCATGTTATAAAACCTAATATTACAAATGCAAAAGACACCAACAGCATGAAATAATTCAATCTACATTGCTCTCAAAATCTCCACAAACCCCACACTGGCTGCCATTAAGCACCAGTTTAGATAATATAGGACGTTTTCTATTTGTAAATAAATAAGTCAACACTGGAAATGAAAGAGTAGTAATAAGCTCAAGTTAGGCAGTTAAGTTAGTACAGTTAAGCTAAACTGTAACTTCAGGCAAACGTTTGAAACAAACTGACGTTAGCACTCATCGATATACAAATAAAACAAATTAATTCAGAAACTCAAAAGGCAATAAAATGTTTAAAACACTTAATAGTTACTTACATAGCCGCACACTACCTTCTCTAGCATACGCGAAAGACGAGAAATGGTACGGTCCACACAAGGGGTGTCTGAAATCGTATTAAGAAACTACCAGGGATTTTAAAGAATTTAGTACTAAAGTACGAGTGAGTGTGTGTAAATATATATTAAGTTTTTGTTTAACTGTGTTGGCTTTTGTCTGTTAGTTTTTAATCACAATTCTTAAAAGTTATGCTATAAGGCTACTGTGGTGTAGTGTGGAAGGAGGCCCAGTCGCTTTTCACGCGCACCTTCGTACGGGATGCCCCTCTCCTAAATATAGTTCCTCTAACCCTATAGTCAGTTATCTTCCAAAAAAAAGGGACCATACTTTTCACAAAGGAATCTCACAACCGGCTGTCATCCAGTTTTCCATTTTATTCTAGAGCCCAGCTTTTCACGCCGAGCCCAACGTTCTTGTGTGTGTTGCTGTAGCAACACAATTAACCGATTTTTTATTATTCCACCAATTTTCGGTTAGTATCTTCTCCTAGAGTTTTCGACATATCGACACGGGAGAAACGCCGGAACATCCGGGATGTTCAGGAGAAGTGTGCTTGTTCATAGCTAAGATATCTCGAACCGTACACCCGTGCCCCCGATTTTCTGACAAAACCCTCCGACAATGAATAAGGCTGTTCTTAAACTGCTGTAGCCCGGTCAATTTTTAAGCTATAACACGGAAATCGGAGCAATCTGACCCGGCTCTGATGTCACCAGCCAAGTTAATTTTCAAAGTGATTGGTGGCGCCGTTTACTTTTTATCACTCCCCATTCATTTTGAATGGTCCCACTCTAGTGATGTCAAAACCAGGACTCAGACCGAAGCACAATCCTAATCTACCTGGTCTGAGGCCTACGCCAGACCACAACCTCCAAGGACTCAGACCCGCACCTGATAAAAGCCCACCGTGTCTCGAACCCAGGCTCGACCGGAATCAGCCGGGTCTCAACCACCCAGGTCAGAACCAATGGCACCGATGCAACACGCATCCGCAGTTCCTCCGGGAATTGCATTTTAGTTTTAAATGTGTTTCACATTGGCACCATTTCCAGCTCCTTTAACTGTGGGACCTTACCTGGTAAGTGTACCAACACCTGCAACCAGTAAAGTACAGATTAGGCTTGGTGGTTTTCCACCCTCCAGGTAATAAAAGCCCCCCCCCCTTCCTTCAGCACGGTTATAAGTTCATGTTACTGATTAAGACAGACTAGGCCTAACTAAGTCTCTTTAAACACTGCATTGTTTGACCTTGAGAAGGTGTGGTGGAGTGAGGGTTCTACAACTTATCTAAAGCTTAAAGCATGGACCAAGGCTTTCGCTGTATATTAATGTCTGGCTATACACTACATCGATTTAGCTACAGTCTAGAGCTGGAACTAAAGTTTAACACATTCTTCCCTGTAAAAACCTTGAGTTAAATAAAAATAAACACAGCAGCCAATAAATGCAGCAAAAGTCCAAGTTTATTTACACAGCAGTCTGAAAGGTTTACAAGAGGCTTAAAAATCATCAATAAAGCCTGCGACTGTGACATGAACAAGCTCGGCTTAAAGGAAACCACTAGATGGTTGAAAACCCAAATTGTGAAGAACTCCTGCAGCACCCAACTGAACAAAACCAAGGCCCCAGAAGAGAACATTTACAATGAGACAGTTTACAAATAGAATCAGAACCACTTTCTCACAAACCAAACCTTGCCCTCAAAATACCACCTGTACAAAATGTGATGGAACAAAGATTGTTCTAAATATTTGTCAAACAGGTTATTTAAAAAAAATAAGTTGCAATTAAAAGGCAGGCAATTTGAAGGTTTTCCCCATGATGCCCCTGTTCTGCTTGACTAGTGTTGGCTTGCACCCATAATTTCAAAAGAAAATGTTAAACACCAAGCTGGAGTTGCATACTTAAGATTCACATGTTCATTAAAATCAAGAACCACTTTCAAATTACACCTACTAAATAAAAAACCTTCAAGGACAGTTAAATCCTCATCAAAAGCACTCAACCCAGAAAACAACTGCAAAAATTAGGACAAGGACACTCACTGTAAGTAGCAGAGAAGGTAGTGTAGTTCCTGCTCGCTGACCATGCAGCTAACAATCCAGTCCTGTGAGGGGCTTCCACTAGAAAACAAAACATCAGTTAATGTACAGAATTGTTTACACTTAACCCAGAACCTGAAAATGCAATGAGGCGGATTAGTAAACCAGAAAGCTTTTAATTACAAACTGACAGCACAATCAAATCAGAACCACTTTCTCACAAACCAGAAATAATTAAAAAAGTCAAGTTAGAGCCAAAAGAAACTGGCAAAATGTGCTCATTTTAAACTAATTCCTCGGCATCAGTCATGAAGTCTCAAGCTCACTGTCCAGCCAGCTAACAATCCAGTTCATGTTCTCACCTATAACGAAGCAAATGAGAATTAGACATTTGAATTCAGTTAAAGTTCCTTAATAACAAGAGGAAAGGGGGGGGGGAAACAACCTCCCTCCGTCCCAACAAGACCAGTTTCTCACAAACCAAGACTGAATCTAAAACAATTTAAAACCCCTCAAGGCTACATTAAAATGCTAACCCTGAAATTATACAAGACCACTAGACAATCCAAACAGTTGTTACACAACCCTTCACACAGAGACATACAGAAATTAATCACAAGTGAGATGTTAGACCACCACAAAGCACCGTGTCCCAGTTTCCACTCTTACCACCCAGGTAACAATCCAGCTCTGCTGCTCTTATCTATAAAAAAAAAAAAAACACAAGTCAGTTAAGTTAGAGACCATAAAGTTAGAGACCATAAACTATAATTTACAAAATACTGAAAGACAAACCAGAATTAAAGAACACATTCAAACAGACAAGCCAAAACCTGCAAAGACACCCAACAAGGTTAAAATCTGTCCTAAAATAGAGCACATTCAAATAGTTTGACAATACAGAAGTTGTTCATGACAGATTTAAGCAAGGACAGGAACATTGAGCATCAATTAAAATTCACATCCCAGTTCTGTTAGGAGATTGACATCAACCAAACCAGTCAAAACCATTAACATGAAGACGAAGGCTTAACATTTCATACATGGAAACCTTAAATACCAAAAGGCAGAACCACTTGTTCCAAGACGATTGGAACAACCAGGTGTTTTGCATCTAAAACAGAATCATGAACAAAGTTACACCAGATGCAACCCAAGGCAAAACACTCCATTTTATTAAACACTTGGAAATAAGCTAATGCACAACTATAAATGTTTGTGAGAAAGTGGCTCAAATAAAATAAATCAAGCTGAATCACCTGAAAGAAAGTTTACATCATCACAAACCAAAAAACCTTCATTGTTCAGTTGAATTAAACAGCATCATATGGCATCACTGCATTTTAAACAGGTGGGTTGTTTGACTTTCAATTATTTTAACACCAATATAGATAAAAACCCAAAGCTTTCATTTATATACAAGCAAAATCAGTTAAACCAGTTTGAGAGAAAGTGGATCCAACAATTCATAGTATTAGTGTTAAAGTCATGTTACAGTACACCCTCATTTTCAAACAATCATAGTGGCACAGGTCCTACTTGGTGTCTTAGTAACCTCAGATCTACAAAGAAATAAATGTTAGTTGCATTTAATCACCACAAGATATTAACTGAAATGACAAGAGAAACCCTTAAGAAAACCTTTTGGATTGTTTTATAAAAAGATTACAAAACCAGTTTATGAGAAAGTGGTTCCAACATCACAAGAATGACAGTTTAGAAAAAGCTGATATTAACCAGGGCCCCCACCACAAAAAAATAAATAAAACAAGCCACATGTTATAACAGCAAACCATCTCTAATTTAAACAAGAATTTAATCAAAAGGTGGCACAACAGTTTGGAATTCACATGTTGGGGGGGGGGGCATGAACCCAAAATTACTAAAAAGTGGCAGGGATGCAATTATGTCAATAAAGACACTTACAAATGCAACCCTAAATCAGTTTGTGAGAAAGTGGTTCCAGCATCACAAGAACTGTTCAAACATTTTAAAGAAGCAATGTTTAAACTAAAATTCACAAATAAAGAGAACATTCAAACACCACCATGACATCCACTCACCACCTGACAATCCAATTCAGCAAGGTCCTATACACCTAAAACACAAAGCAAACAGTTAATAAGAGTTTAAACATCAACAAAACCACACCTGAAATTACATAAGATAAATACAAAAACAGGTTTATGTTTATCTTAACCCCTACATCAGGCTTGGTTTGTGAGAAAGTGGTTTTTTTCACAAATTGAAACCCAAAAGGAGTTTGAAGAAGAAAAGAAACCAAAAAAAACCCAGCATTTTGAAACAGTCCTTGCACATTAACCATTTACCTTGCCACATCACATGCAGCCACAAAACAGCTTTGGTTTGTGAGAAAGTGGTTTTAACACAAGAGCTCAGAAACGAGGCGTCACCAACAAGAAAAATTGGATCAGTTTAGACATTAAGGTCAATACTCATGTAAAAACAGTAAGCAGCTTAAATCTTTTACACAAAGCAGTGAGACTCAAGAACAGTACAAGTTATGAGACATCATGATGACCAGGGTGGGCAAATTACCCCCCCCCGGCTGGCCTGCTCCAGTTCAGCAAGGTACTTGACATTCTGAAACAAAATGGTAACAAAATCAGGAAGGAACTTACCCAGGTAGACCAGATTTAAAAATCAGAGCTACCTACCTGCAAGACACCAAACCATCAGTCAGAATGAAAAGAATAGTTGGAACCTACACCTGAAATCATATTAAAAGAAAAAAAAAAGTATTTTTAGACCAAGACACTAAACGTATTAGAAATATCAACCGAGCCGAATTTAACCACCAAGTAACTTACCGAGGATTTCCAGCGAGCAAAGACAGGAACAGAACCGGTGCACCCTGCGCTTATATAACGACCTAATTCTGCACTTAATTAGGGAATGGCGTACAGGTGATCCAATTACACCTGAAACGAGACTTTGGAATCGAGTCAGTTCTCACTGTCTGGAGCCACGGAATTGGTGAACCGACTCGCAGCGATACTCTTAGGTACGCGAGCTCATGAATCGGTTTATGTGTTCCCACATGCAGGCGCAAAACGATGCATCAAGTCAAATGTACTTTTATTTTCTTACGCATTTATTAGAACGGAATAAACACACTGAATTTAAATAGGCATTTCAATACACGTATCCCCCACAGGCCCCATCTAGTGGACATATGGATGAACTACATAGGCCAGCGTTAGGCCAGACTTTTTTAATTGCTTGTTACTCGGATGTCCCTACATAAGAATCGACTAAGGAGGGAGTTAAAAAAAATGAAAATCAATATTTATTTTTCAGCACTTTTCAATTTCTGGAGGACTATGCGAAATCAATACAAGGAAGGAGGAAGAGATCAAAATAAATGTTTCTTTAAAAATAAAATTTATTTAACCTATTAAATTACAGTGAATCTGGAAAAAAATTAAATGAACAGAAGAAAACCGTTGGCTCTCCACTGGAGGGCGGGAAAAAAAAGAAAAAAAAAGTTTCATTTTTTTATTTTAACCATTGGTGCTGCGGAGGATCCGAGAAATACACCCCCAAAAAAATTTCAATTATGTTCGTCGGCGGATCCGTGTAACAAGCAATAAAAAAGTCTGACCTTATTGAGAACAATAGAATAAAACTTTTCTTTAAAGAGAGAGACGAAATGTTTAATCTAATTCAAAGTCAACTGGTTAACCAGCAAATTCTGATAGCATGAGAAACTGTGAAACATCAACGATGTCAGTTAAGATTTTAATTGCTCAAAAGTTAACCAAGGCGGCTCGGGGTAGCACAGCTCTCTAGCACAGCAAGAAGGTCCCGGGTTCAATCCCAGGGTGGATCTGTCCTTCCCGTGTCTGTATGGGTTTACTCCGGGTACTCTGGTGTCCTTTTACAGTCCAAAGACATGCATGTTAGGTTAATTGGTATCTCCAAAGTGGCCCTTAGTGTGTGACTGTGTGCCCTACGATGGATTGCCGTCCCATCTGGGGTTGTTCCTGCCCTTGTGCCCAGAGTTGCCGGGTGGGCACCAGCTGGCCCGCAACCTTCTGTGTCTTAAAAGGAAGCTATTGAATAAATAAATGAAGATTTTACCATTCATTCCTATGGTTTTGATATATGATTGTAAATGTATTAAAACATACAACTCATCAACACCGAGAATACACAGCACCGCTCATATTGTCAAGGCCTTCAAAATGCATTTGGAGTGGAGTCTGTATATTAAGCGGTTTGGGTTATATTCAGTGCATAGGCCTGGAGAATAATACACTAGCTCTTTGTTTCCTAGGTGAAATACAGTTTTTGAAATGTGTCAGTGGATTTATGTTTGTTTGGCTTATTTAACGTCGCATTAGCACACATGGCTAGATTCAGGACAGGAACAAAGATTACATCGTTACATCCATCGTATGTTTCACCAGGGCAGGTTTATTGTGGGAGAAAACCAGAGCACCTGGAGTAAATCCATCTAGAAACAGGGAGAACAAGCAAATTCCACACATAAAGGACCCAGGTTGCTCTACCTAGGATGAAACCCAGGACAGTCATGCTGTGAGACACGGTGCCGGTCCAGAGCCCCCAGAGCAGAGAATGCTTGTGCCCTAATACTTCTACCCACGGGTGAGTTTGGTAGTTTATATGTATTATGTTTATGTAAACGTAGGGCGGTACGGAGGCTCGGTGGGGTAGCACCGCTGCCTCACGGAGAGGTCCCGGGTTCAATGATAGGGTGGAGCGGCCTGGGTCCTCCCCGTGTCTGCGTGGGTTTACTCCGGTTTCCTCGTACAGTCCAAAGAGATGTGTGTTAGGTTAATTGGTGTCTCTAAATTGGCACTGACTTGTGTGTCTTTGACGACAGGTAATGCGACACGTCAGTCAAAGTATTCCCTCGTAGCGTCTTCGTGGGTAAGAGCGGACCCCGCATCAAGCCAGACTTGAACCGCAAGGAAAAACGCACACACACACACACACACACACACACACACACACACGAGGGGAGTTTATTTGACTGTGCCAAATATATGTCAATTAAAATTGGAATGTAAACATTCAGTTAATGCATTTATATGGGATTTTAAGCCATAAATTTATTTAAATTGGAAAAGTGGACAGACTTAAAAATACACACCACGCCGTGTTTTGTACACGGTGTATTAATTGCAGAAACGTGTGGAAGAAAACAAAAAAAGATATTACTATACTGTTATTACTCGTACTAATTACTACAAAGTGTTGCAAATGCTCTGTATATTAAGTTAGTAAGTACAAAATAAAAAAGTGAAGTCTAGTGACCGCTAAACGACGGCGGTTAATAGCAGTGCATGACGGGAGACATGAGTGATTGACTTGGCGGCCATTTTGGCTCTGGCCGCTCGGTTCCCATTGTGTGTGAGATAGTAAATAGAGACAGAGCAGCAAAGCTGCACATATTTCACTGCCCCAAATTAAACGCGTTTACTGAAGGTAAGTGGCCGAACCGCTCGCTCGTTTCTCAATAGCGCACTTTTCTACCGCTTTGTCGAACTTTTGGATGAAATGGTTTTGATTTTGGGCGCTAAAACGTCGTTTTTCCGTCGTGTGAAAAGGAGAAAAGCGGAGCGAAAAAACAGCCGTCGCTTTTCCGTGTCGAACAAAATCCGTCCCACTTTTCCTCTGCCTTTTCACTTGGCTCGTACGCCGTGAAATCGCTACAGAAACGCCGTTTTCTTTAGCCACGTTGTTGCGGTGGAGTCTCTAGTTTAGTCCTGTGCAACATTTATGTCGGTTCGTTGTGCAGATTTGGCATTTTAGCCCAAAGTTTGCGCGCTTCCCCGCGCTTCCATACAGCCTCTTACTCACAGTTGCTACGCAAACCGCGGCCATCATCCTGCGCTAGTGGGCGGTGCTGTGCTGCCCCCGCAA
>JAVSBV010000095.1:384076-394171 GCA_033117975.1 Parotocinclus spilosoma
GTTTTTATATTTGTTTATTTATTTTTTTTATTTTAACCATTGGTGCTGCGGCGGATCCGATAAATAATTAAAAAAATAATTTTTATTTCTATTCTTCAAAAATGATCGTCGGCGGATCCGAGAAACAAGCAATAAAAAAAAGTCTGGCCTTATTTATCTTGAGCATCTCTTCTGTCCTGGTGTTGCTTGCAAAGCAAAGTTTTTCCACCAGGTGGCGTATGTAATCCAAACTCCGTCCAGATGTGAGCGAGCCATGGCGTGAGATGGTTATAAATTGTTCACTGAAGATAAAAATCCCCTCACGTTCACCTGCCTGCAGTTCTTCCTCCATTAGACTGAGTTTTTCGGGAGCTGTTACTCTAATTCAACTCTTTTTCTGTTTCTAACGGCTTGAGCCTTCGACACTAGTCTGCGTTTCCATTCCAGACGACTTTACTACACACGTTTATAAAGAAACAAATACTAAGCCCATAGCAGTTTACGTCAGAATTGAACGATGTTGGCTGGTCAAAGCTAGGCATGTGCCGACCTTATCCCGAGGACACGTCGGGATCGGCGGGGTCGCTTTTTCGGAGTGGGGGGTCAGGACGGGCCTGACTTCGTCACGGGATCTAAAGCATGGCCCTGCGATTTTGGGATTATTGGGCCACGCCTACTGTAAACCTGTCACTCTGTGGATTTACAATCGGATTTCTTTAATAAACCAGTAATCTTTAAAGCAGCCTTGGTCTGAGTCATTGTGGGAAACGAAGGGGGTCAGAAGGTTACGGGATGCAAATTAACCTGCAAAGCGGGAAAATTACAGGGCGCCTTTATCCGCCTAGGTTTGGGCTTTGGGGTAATTTGGGTAATTAGCACAAATTGCCACTTTCACGGCAGGGATTAAGTTGTGATGTCACACTGTGAGAAAGGTTGATGAGCTGGAAAAGCCGATCTCGCGTCTTTGTGGTGACGTTTTCTTTATCAGACAGAATTTTTTTCTCTCACTCGTCTCTGGTTTTCAGAACCAATCACGTGAACTCGGGATGCTCTAGCTTAAAATCAAATTGATTCGAAATCCAAATCTTAACTCCAGTTTCCACATTAATATCAGTCAAAATATGTTCATAAAAGGGCTGAGTTTTATTTTTCCAACATAAGGACAGACTTGTTTTTTATTGCTTGTTTCGCGGATCCGCCGACGATCATATTTGAAGAATAAAAAATTTTTTTTAAATAATTTTTTTTTTTTTTTTGGTATTTCGCGCATCCGCCGCAGCACCAATGGTTGAAATAAAAAAAAAAATGATAAAAATTCTTTTCTTTAGCTTTTTTCCTTTTTCCAGATTCACTTTCAATTAATTGTAGGTTCAATAAATGTTTTTTTAAAATAATAAATTATTTTTATTTCTTCCGACCTTCCTTGTATCGATTCCACATCGTCGTCGAGAAATTGAAAAGTGCTGAAAAATAAAGATTTATTATGATTTTTTTTCCTCCCTCCTCAGTAGATTCTTAAGTAGGAACATCCGAGGAACAAGCAATTAAAAAAGTGTGGCCTTCACCAGTCCTGTCTCAGTAAAGTTCTCCAGAAGACCCCTGGCAGTGCCTCCTGGGCAGGTTGGGCATCCCTCAGGCAATGGGCATGACTGGCTATATCCAGTTGTAGAGGCTGCAACGGACATGTGCCCTATCCAGGGCACTTCTGTGTACAGTGAGTACCAGGCTAGTCCCCTCTGTGACCCTGTCCAGGACAACCTTGGATAAGAGATTTCTGGGGTGGCACAGAGAACCACCATAAGAACCTGGGTTTGAGTCCCGGCAGTGCCCCCTGGCCCGTTTAGGTC
The DNA here is from genome assembly GCA_033117975.1 of Parotocinclus spilosoma. Taxonomy (NCBI): domain Eukaryota; kingdom Metazoa; phylum Chordata; class Actinopteri; order Siluriformes; family Loricariidae; genus Parotocinclus; species Parotocinclus spilosoma. The sequence goes on from JAVSBV010000095.1 coordinate 385,903, forward strand.
TCATATACAGGCCGAAGGAGGGGTGCGTGAGGAGAGATCATTCATGACCTGCCCAAATGGGGATAAAACAGGGAGCCACAGCACAATTCACATCCCCCTGTACTAACAAACCATGGTTGTGTTGTTGTTATTGTTGTTGTGCAAGAACGTCCCTCAGGACCGATCCCTGTTCCCAGACCTGCAGGACACAACGAGCTGTGTCATTTCGTTTTTTAACAGCGCTGGTATTAATGCAGCCGTTATTTTTAGCTCTGCTTTCCCAGAGCGGCAAAAAAGACGCGGGTGCCGCGGGATGAGGGGTGATCTACTGCTGACCGTACTTGGTGGTAGCCTCACACTGGGCCCGTCTTTGGAATGTGAGAGGAAAACAGACGTAAAGGAGAAAATGCAAACTCCCACGCGGGAATTGTAGTGGAGATCGCTGGAGCTGTGAGACGACAGAGCCAGAAACGATTGTGGCGAAGTTGGCGTCGGTGGTCGGTGGTCGGTTTGGTGTCAATACTGCAGGATAACGACGCTCTGACTGAAGCTCTAAAAATATTACCCAACCAAATACACACACAACCTATAGAAACAACACCAGCCATAACAAAGCAGCGATGTTATTATTATTATTAAAAGTAAACGACTGCTGTAATTAATTAGTTTATCAAATCGAATGGCTTTGGTAATACAGTCCAATCCGGTTAATGGGACCAGACGCTTATTCGGACCAAATCCTAAAGTACAGAAACAAATCCTATTACATACGTGTAATGTTGTTCGCTTATTTGGACCAAAATTCCGCTTAATCGGACCAAAGAACGTGAGAGTGAATAAGAATTAAAAAAAGAAGCCACAAGTCGCCACCTAGCGGATGCAAAGCGGGTCAGCGAGATATGGGAGGATTTTTGGGATCTCCCGGAGAATTTATGCTTTTAGCAAAGAGCAGGAAATCCGAAAAGTTGTGTTGACAAGAGCAAAACCAGCGGCAGGTGACCACGCCCACCACTTTCTTTCCCACAACGAAGCACCCAGTAGCCAGCAGCGTGGTTATTGGATCCATCTGCATGTGCAGGCAAGCTTAAACGAGAGTGTCCGGCAACACATGCAAGAACTTGTTTTTTACAGTATTATGCTTCGCATGCTGAGTACCTATACATTGTGTTGAATCTGAAAATCGTTGAAAACAAAACTGAAAATGTTACCATGTTGCCCAGGCTGAGGGTGCGTCTGAAATGGCAGGCGTAGACTAATATAATATGCTTTAAAAAATGGCATAATAACAGAATATAATCAAACATAACACGCCTACGATGGCACCCCTAGTTCTTCTGCTTCGTCTTTTGAGTTTTATGGTGATTTATGGCGATTGGTGCATTGTCTGACAGTCACCTACCGGACTGGACTATCGCACCGTTGAGTGAAAAATTCAAACGGCCTGTTAGACGTCCGAGTGAACGTCCGGTCAACGCGGTACATACCTGCACAACTTAACGTTTATGCCGTATGCCAAAATCGGTTGTAATTTAAGGCTCGGAGGTTAATGGTGTTGTTTTTGTGCTGCTGTTTTCCCAGAGTCAGACTGTTTAGCTGTGCCACACACTTGGTGTTATGACAAAATGACATACCAGAGAGGATAAGAAAGTCATGGAGGCACCAAAGCTTCGCCAGTTTTGTCTACGATACAAACACACACACACACACACACACACACACGCACACGAATCAGACCTAGTCATAGAGACTTCCAAAACCTACCAACGCCTGTCTGCCTGCCTGCCTGTCCACACACACACACACACACACACACACACACCTGCGTAACGACAAAGGAAATCTGCATAATGGCTTTTAACGGCAAAGTAAGAGAAGTGACTGATTCGTATTTCAGGGGGTTCTCCACACGCATTTGTTTATCGAGCCGCTCCCTCGAGGTCTCGACAGTGCCGTCTGGCAGCTATTTTCTCTGGTGGGAGCTCTCTCGCTCTCTCTCTCTCTCTCTCTCTCTCTCATAATTCAATCTGCTCTCACTCTTACTCATCACTCTTACACACCCACTTTTTCAATGCTGATAGCTGATATCGCAGAGCCTGCCGTAACCCGCGCACAGACACACGTTTGTTTTTTTTTAATGACTGTCCTTGTGAGGACCTTCCTTGTGAGGACCTACCTTGTGAGGACCACCCTTGTGAGGACACTTACTGTTGGCATCTCTGACTGTAACTTTAACCTCAGGACCCTGAGGCAAATCTTTAGTCTTGTTGTTTTTGTTCATAAGAAAACAACAAGCAAACATACTAACAAGAAAAAAACAACAACTATAGAAGTGAGGTCCTCAAGTCAAAGAAACCAGTTTTCCCCATCCATGTGATGTCTAGAAATGGGTGACTGCAGTCTTTTGGAGGGTCTCAGATGAAATAATTTCCACCACAGTGTACACACACACACACACACACACACAGACACAGAGGCGCTGCAGACTTGGAAATAAAACAAACATATAAAGCAGGTGTCTATAGGCATCAATAACTTACACACACACACATCTCTCTATCCTTGTAAGGACCTTCGATTGACATGATAGCTGTGGTTCCTTTATGCTACCCCGAACCATAACCTTAACCTTCCCATCCAAGACAGGCCTCACAAACGGTTCTAAAAACGGAGGAGGCAAACAAACAGGAGGCAGGCAGGACAGAGCCTAATTGGCATCGCTAAGGAAACCGAGCGTCGTGTGACGTACAACGAATCAAAAAAAGCCCCACAATACGCAGGCTCTCCGCTTTCACACCTTCGCCGTCAGAGCTCAAACCAATCACAATGTCCTTTCAAGGTCACAAACGGATCCGAGTTTGACGCAAGTAACAGGACAACAGTACACTGTTACAACTCATGTTTAGATACGGCTCTGGACCTGAAGGTCACGGGTGCCATCACGTCGCCTTTCTAACGCCCATTGTTTCTAATCTTCTGATGCACAGACGTCAGCAGATCCTGTGGCTTAGATATAAGAAAGAGCTAAAGACTTATGAGGCTCTGCAATGGAATCCAGTCCAGGTAGCGTTAGAGCCGCCACCCAGTCGATTCTGGACCAGTCCCCCCATGACCCAATTGGAAAAAATGGGGTCCAAATGGGAACTGTAGAATAAAAGAAGAAACACTCCAGATTAGGGCTGTATAACATGCGGCCAGTGAATAAAACCCCTAAAATGTATTAATTTGCATTTTTTCTCCTGGACCTTTTTTTATTTTTTTTAAAGTTTTTTGCAAGAATTATTTCTCCTCTCAGATATACACACATACATAAAGCAGCAGGCTACTGATGAACTCACTTACATTAAGACTTCTCTGACCCAAAGCAACCCGGCCGTCTAGACAGTCCTGCGCTGGCCAGACTCCTATCTCCTTCCATCCCACCCCCCAAAATAACCTCTCCTCCTCTTCCCCTCAGCCTCCCCCTGTTTACCGATCCATCCCCTTCACCTCGTCTGCTCTCCTCCTTTTCTCTCTTCACCTAAACCCGCCTGTCCTGCCTGTCCTGAGGCCGCTGCTTGATTCCTTACAGACAGCAAGAAGGAAGGTGGAAAGAACGAAAGAGAACAATGTGGAGAGTGTGTTTAAATAAATGACAGAAACATGAAAGGGTGTTAAAAAAAAAATACATACAAAAAATAAATAAATACACGAATAAGTACGAGCAAGTACGTGAAAGTGAATGAAAGGAAAACAGGAAGAAAGAACGAACAATAAATAGCGTAAGTAAAAATGACAAAAAGAAGAACTAAATAAATAAACGGAGAGAAAAACAAACTGCAAGAGAGGGCCAAATAGGAAGAAAAAAAAGACACATAAAGAGGTGAAAATAAAGAAGTGAAAACCAAAAAATGAAAAAGAGGGTAAAAAAAAAAGGATGTGAAAGCGAATCAAAGAAAAAGATAGAAACATGAAACTAACTAACTATTTGCAAAAGGGGGCAAGTGGGACGGGAAAAAAAAAAGAAACAAACCAACAAGAGAGACTGCAAAAGAGGGCCAGAGAGAGAAAAAAAAAAAAGAAAATTATTCAAAGAAACAGCAAGTATAGGTAAAAATGGCTAGAAATAGATTCATTCAGTTTAAAAATGAAATAAAATAATTACCAAGCTAAACTTTAAAAGTGCAAGAGAGCAGCAAGAAAGCTTAAACAGAGAAAAGTAAGACTGAGAGAAAAAAAGAAGAAAAACTAACAAATAAATGGAAAAACAAATAATCTGCAGATGTAAAAATGGCACGAAAGAAAGGAATAGGGTAAGAAAGAGAAATGTTAATGAAATATATTTTAAGGATATAAAGCATATCCTTTATACTGACAAGACGTATGACACACACACACACACACACACAGACACATCAAAGACAAAAAACACACAAATGCGCTTAAACTTTCTAACACAACATTAAATAAGTTACGATATATGGCCCAAATATGTGCTTCATCCACAGCGCGCACACACACACACACACACTGTAATACGCAGGTACAGGAGTAGGCGGAGCAACTGGGAGGAGGCCAAGCTTGAACCCTGGTTCCTAAACCCCTGTTGCTGGACACCGTGCTGTACCTATGATAATAACCTTGGCGTTTCAGAAATCAAAAAGTATAATAGCTAGGCTTTTAATAAACTGTTCCTCAGGGAACCATCTTGTCTGCACTGGGATTCGGAGGCGATCACTTTACAAATTTAAATATTGATTCCCGTCGGGTTTGTGCTGCAACAGAAGACGACGCTTACGAACCTTTGCTGTCTTTCCTAGCATGATGGACTCTGAGCTCCTCTGACATGAAGAAGTCAATGCTGGCATATGTGTTGATGCTGGCGTTTGTGTTTCCCCCCATGGCCGGTCCACCCAAACCCCCTCCCAGAACAGAGAAGCTTGGGCCAGAAGGTCCGTCCAGGTTTACCTTGGAGCCGTCCTTACCGGCCAAGTCAAGGTCGATGTAGTTTAGACCTTGCTCCAGAGGCGAGGATAAAGCCTGGGCCGCGTTAACAGCTGCCAGTTCGGACCCGGCAACCGGCGACGCGGGTGACTGCCCTGTTGCCCAGAGGGAACTCTCAAGGCCGTGGTGCTGAGTGGTGGCCTGAGGGGCTTCCGGAAATACAGAGGAGGAGGAGGAGGAAGCTGAAGGAGACGTGAAGTTTTCAGAGCGGTGCCGCCTTCTAGCTGACGATTCGGCCCTGATCACTCTGGTGCCTTGGTCTGACTTGGGGAAGGCCTTAGGTGAGTGGAAGTCCATGCTTTGTTCTTGTTCCATACATGAAGGCTCTGCTGTTTTTCCAGGTTTGGGGCCGTTCGAAGGGCTGTCTGCCGAGGCCAGTCCTAACGCCATTTCTGTGTAGTCTGGGAACGGCGTGCCGGTCATGTTTTTCGAAGCTAAGGCAGATTTGCTGCGTCCCAGTTCAGCTTCCTGTGCCAGCTGAGGAGTCCCAGTGGGTTTCTCTCTTGCTTTCTGAGCTATTGCTGTGGTTGGGTTAAAAGACGAGAGCGATGTGCAGGAGCTTAGAGAGGCCGATCCCCCCAAATCCATGTTAACGTATTCGGAGGACACGGAGATGGACGTTGAGAGCGGTGCCGAGAAACTGCGGGGTAGATTTGCGCCGCTGGCTTGGAACGGGGATGGCTGGTATAAGGCTTTTGGGTGCCCTTGCACCACGGTGCATACCTGATCTACTCTTGTCACCCCCCTGCCATCCTGATCGCCCGGATAAACAATGCTGACGTATTCACCAGAGTTCTGGGGCACCGTAGGCTGTAGGGTCTCTCTGACTCTCGGCAGGGTGTTGGCTTTGGACATGTCCACAAAAAGGCTAAAGGGCCTGCCTTTTCGCTGCTGTGCATGACCCTGTTTCTGGACGCCTGGCCCTCGTCTTTGCTGGTAATAGTGGTGCGTGGAGTCTTTGGGGTGAACGGGTACCCTGTGTCCTGTGCTTTGCCTTGTCGCTTTACCCACTCCACCAGCGGGTAAGGATAGAGGTTTCTCATCCAAGCTCTCAGTACTGGCCGAACTAGAGGAGAAAGAAGACGAGGACATGGACAGGTGACCGCCTCCGTTTGGGCCAACGGAAGATTCGTCTCTAGTAGGGTATCCACCACGCCCAGGCCTCCTTCCAGAACCGGCCCCACCTCTTGGAACCCCGTCGGGCCTTTTGCCGTCACTTAGATTATCCTCGAAGCGAGTAGAAAGCGTGGTATGTTTGTAGGACCGTGGCAAGGAGAAGTAGGAATACACCGTCCTGGGCTGCAGTGAATGCTGTTCAGGGTGTGACGGGGGTGTGCTGCAGGCCGACCTGGCACTGATGGGTGACATATTCATGTATTCGCTTCCAGCTCGACTCTCCACGCTGCTTCTGCTCCCCCATAAGAAGCTGCTCATGCCATGCATATCTGGAGAACAGCTACTGTTTGGGGACATCATCATGTAGCCCTCGGTGGCAGGGAGGCGGATGTGCTGTGGGGGTGACACACTGCTGTTTGGGGTCATGGCCATGTATTCATCCCCTCCCTTTGGTTCTGTTTCAGTCACCGAAAGAGACAGAATTGCCGGAGGAGCTGTAACTCCTGGCAACATGGCCATGTAACCGCTGTCGATCGGCGCGTCCTCGTTAACCTCCTTGGTATTGACCCCTTTGCTTACCGAAGTCTCTGGCTGCCCGCTCGACGTCACTGCCGAGCCACCCGAGCCTCGTCGAGAGACGAAAGACTCCCGGCTGGTGCTACGTGACATCACTGCATAGTCTTCATCCTCCTCGTCGTCCACCTCCCTGCAACGGGGCACTACTCGCTCCTGAGCCGAAGACGGTGGAAGGGAGGTGCGCTTGCTGAGCAGCCTCCGCTCGGCCTCATACTCTCTGCAAGAGGAGCGTCTAAGGATCCGGCGCCCATGCGCTCGCTTATGAGAGCCGTCTCTGTGTTTGACTAGGACGCAACCTGTGGGGCCATCCACTATCGCCCCAGAGACACCCGCGCTCAAAAGGGAGTGCTCCCCAGGGCTGGAACCGTACTCATCAGAAGAACCGTAGTCACTCGGCGACCCTGACATGGACACTCTCTGTGGGATCCGAGCGTAGGTGCAGATAGGGACCGTCCCCAGCGGAGCGCCGGTCAAGCCGCATTCCGACCCATGACCAGAGCTGGAGGAGAGGCTAGGTGCTGGGGAAGGCGCTGGGTTTTTGACCGCGTACGGTGCGAGGCTGAGCGTGATTTTGGCCGGGGTGGGTGCTCGTGTGGGTTTAGGTCGCAAGGTAGGGGTGGTGGAGCACGAGGAGCCGTTAAGACTTGGACTGGTGCTTAGGGCAGTCACCCTGCCACTGGCGTCGTCGGTTCGAGCCCCAATGCTCGCTGTCCGTGACCTGGAGAAGCCATGACGAGACGTGGGAGAGGTGTTGGTGCTGTGAGGCACCCCAGGAGTCTCGGTCCTAGCCCGTCTGGAAAAGCCGACCTGCGACGGCGGCAGATTGGGATGATGTCGCCGGGACGGTACGCTGATCGGATTGGAAGCTGTGCCCCCTCCGCAGGAAGTACCCGCACCCTGGGACTTGGTCCGCTGACGGAACTCCTCGCTCAAAGCTTTCATGGCTTCCAGGAGGGTTTCGTGCATGTTCTGCGCAACCACCGAATCTTCCACTTGCATCCAAAACTCTCCCGGCCCCGTCATGGCCGAGCGGCCCACCTCGATGAAGAAAAAGTTTTCAGAATGGCCGCACCGGCGCACGTTCATGAGCTGGAGAACCACGGCTGGAACGTCCGAGTTGAGCTTAACGAAGTTGACCGTCTTCTCTGTAAGGCAGAGTCGGTAGATCCCAATCAGGTTCCTTGCTTGCCCCAAGCCCTTGGGCCAAAGCTTCACTTGCCAGACCTCCTTGAAGGCAGTGCCAGGAGACAGGAGGCCACATTCTCCTCCACTACCGTAGTCTTCTGGGGTCTTACCTGCAGGAACAACAGTTACACGTTATTTAACAGCACACAGTTCGCAAGCTACAAATATACAATTTACATTCATGACATTTAGTAGACGCCCATGTGTCTTACACTCCATGCTGTTGTAGTTTGAGGGCCTTGCTGAAAGACCCAACAGTGGCTGCTTGGCCGAGTCGTCTCAGCACTATAAGTGCCTTCTGGAACAAAATAAGTGACGAGTTCCGTGGTACGACTGTGTGTGTGTGTGTGTGTGTGTGTATGTGTATGTGTGTGTATATATATATATATATATATATATATATATATACAGCGCTGCAAAAAGAGCAGTGTGT
>JAVSBV010000095.1:420350-436990 GCA_033117975.1 Parotocinclus spilosoma
GTATGTATGTATGTATAGATATATATACACACACACACACACACACACATATAAACAGCCACCATTCACCATATCAGACAGTGGTGTTAACAAATAAAAAACAGCCACCAAATATATATATATATATATATATATTTTTTTATTATTAATATATTTGGTGACTGTTTATTTTTTAACACCACTGTCTGAAAAAAGCCTATCTAACAGATCTCTAGACATTTATTGGTGACAGATTGCAGTTATATGAGCTTCTTGCGCAAAATCAGCATCGACAGTCAACACGTGATGGTACTATTGCATTTTACTCCGACCCTTGGGTCCAAAAGTTCCCAAATCACCGATGGCTGAAAGTTATTCTCGTTTAAAACCAGGTTCGAGAACACACAACTTCTGCTGATGGTTCTGATTTAGGACCAGCATCTAGACGTACCAGTTAAGCCATTGTGGTATTCTATTCGATTTCTGTTCTATTAGATTTCTGTTCTGTGACTTGGTGTGGTGGCACATCTTGATCTGAAAATCCCCATTTTAGAGGAACACGAAGGCAGATTGGGGTGAAACATAGGGTTTGGTTTTGGAGGTCATCTTTTTCTGCATCATGAGAACGAACGGAGCCAGCAGTAATCTGTCCCTAATCCTTCTGGACTCTGCAGACATGACCGGCCGGGTATTTTCTGAACCGTTCGGTTTGGTATTTAGTAGTACTGGAAGATCGCAAGTCAGGTTAATGCTGGAAGAAAGAGAGGAGCCTCTGCAGGTCCAGTCCATGCATTTCATCCATTATTCATGGCGTTATGCTATGGAGAGCTTCTGAAGACTGAAGGCTGATTTTGGGCTGGAATTTGTGGAAACCTCTATTAGAAACAGGTCAGCATTGAACAAACCGTGTGTGAGTCTGAAGGATCTGAAGATTAAGGGAACGCTGTTAGGTTTTAGAGGAAGGACTGTAGGTTATTAAAATGCATTTCTTACCCCAGCTACTGGCGGTCCTGCCGCAGAACTCGCGGGTCCTTGGGTTCCAGATGAAATCCTTCCATTGGCTGTTCTTTTCGTCTTTTGCCATCTTCTCGGGGATTTTAAGACGCGCACCTGATCAATGGATTCTGAGCAGGGTGGAGTACAGGGTTAAGCCCACAATTACCTATTTAGCCCTTAGAAATTAAATGAGACAGCCTATGTCACCCAAACGTTCACGCAATGCGATCATAAGATTACAAACGACGGGCTTTTATAAAAAATAATGCCTAATTAATAGGAAATTAACGGATGAGACGGGGATTTCTGCGGCCGGCTTGCTGATCTGGTGCCGGCTATCTCATCGCAGTGCGCATGCGTCAGTCTGCGAGCCGCAGCGCGGTGCAGTGCAGGGGAAAAAAAAGTGCCGACACTGCGGTACCAAAAAAACAGAAACGAGCGTCGCCCAGACTCGCAGTGCCTTTCTTCAACCCCCCCTCCTCAGGCTAGAAAATGAGATCAACCCTCATCTGGACAGGCACAAAGCTGCTTTGGAGCTCTAGCCAATCACAAACCTGTGCGCCGCACTGGCCCCGCCCATCGTGCATTAATCAGCGCCGGTCCCTTCCTTCTCATTGATGCGCTATAGATCATATATGAAGGCATGGGCTGCGTCCCAAATCACACACCGGCCTGCTTGGGGCGGTTCCTGGAGCAGCGACAACTTCATCACAGTCTGGGGTGACAAAAAAAGATCCAAAAAACAACGGATTCAATTTAAACCACGAGACTGAATCCTGTCACAGTAATAATCAGGCTGCACGGAGGAACACTCTACCTACCTCATGTCCATCGATCTCAGTTTCTGGCACCGTGATTGGTCAATAGGAGCCACTGAAGATGATCCCACGTCCTGGCTCCCCTCCCACAGACATGGCCAGGACCGCGACTTGAACCTGGGTGAAAACCTTATTATACATTATCATACATGCAAATCAAGTCGCCAACACGATCCGTTGCCCTGTAGCATGTCCAGCATTTGTTATATCACATTACCCAACAGTCTGTGCTGATTTTAGGACCTATCCTGAGCAGAAATACCAACCTCAATACTTATTTACGCCTCTGCCTGTGATTAAATCCCGTAGAACTGGCGCCCCCTTCTGCCCGACAAGACAGTTGCATTACATTTCCAGCATTTAGCAGACGCCCTTAGCCAGAGCGACTTACTGATACAGTCTTACAATCCAAGCAATTGTGGGTTAAGGGTCTCGCACAAGGGTCCAACTGTAGCAGCTTGGCAGAGGCGGGATTTGAACCCTGGACCTTCTGGTCCAGAGTCCAGTACCTTAACCGCTAGGCTACCACAGTTGCATGATAAGGTCATGACAGAGATTATTTACAAACCAAACCAAGTTAACAGTAAAATGGTGAGAAATAATAAAGTACGCCGATTGGTTGTAAAGACAAATCAAGCAAAATCCAACAAACAAGGACAAATCAATGAGACATTCTCTGCAGTATACTCGAGTTTACTAAGCGTACCAAGCATTAATTGCCACCAAAATGCATTTTGGGTTGTGTTTTTTAAAGGAAAGGGGCTCCTTTTGAATCAAACCAGCTTATGAAGCTAGAATAGTGAGAGGGAATATTGAAAGAGACACCAAAGAGACACCCAAGCATCAAGAGTTCATCATATAAAATTTATTTCATGACGATATCAATGCAAATATAGCACTACAGTGATTTTTCCAAGGTACATCGTATCTTACCATATCAATATATTATGGCACTCATAATATGGCCACCATTTAAGAGGACACGCAAAGCTGACAGCTTCTGTAAACTAGGTTTCTCATTAACTCTACCCTTTCGTTGTAATATATCGCGACTAGATGATTACTTAGTATATCCGAAGTACAAATTGGGCACAACTGATAAAGACCAAAGATGCAGCCCAGGCCTTCTCTATGGTGGAGCCCATTATGGACGCCCAGTACGCATTGCACCAGCCCTCCTCTTTCTTTACTGTTATTTCACTTCCGGTTTGATGGATCAACACTGAGCTCGGGGTGGCAAAGGGGTGTCATCTGGTGTAACCAGGATTACCTGCAGTGATGGTACAGTAGCACCATGGTGACACCACAGTAACCTCATATTTACATAGCAGTAACATTACGATGACACCATGGTGATATCGCTACTACGGTGATATCGTAGAGGACACCATGGTAATATCGCAGTTACATTACGAGGACACCATGGTGATATCGCAGTAACATTATGAGGACACCATGGTAATATCGCAGTAACATTATGAGGACACCATGGTGATATCGCAGTAACATTACGATGACACCATGGTGATATCGCAGTAACATTACGATGACACCATGGTGATATCGCAGTAACATTATGGTAGCACCATGGTGATATCGCAGTAGCATTATGAGGACACCATGGTGATATCGCAGTAACATTACGGTAACACCATGGTGATATCGCAGTAACATTATGAGGACGCCATGGTGATATCGCAGTAACATTACGGTAACACCATGGTGATATCGCAGTAACATTATGAGGACACCATGATGATATCACAGTAGCATTATGAGGACACCATGTTGATATCGCATTAACATTACGGTAACAGCATGGTGATATCGCATTAACATTACGGTAACACCATGTTGATATCGCATTAACATTACGGTAACACCATGGTGATATCGCATTAACATTACGGTAACACCATGGTGATATTGCAGTAACATTATGAGGAACCATGGTGATATCACAGTAACATTATGGTAACACCATGGTGATATCGCAGTAACATTATGAGGACACCATGGTGATGACACTGTAACATTACGGTAACACCATGGTGATATCGCAGCAACATTATGAGGACACCATGGTGATGACACTGTAACATTACGGTAACACCATGATGACACCACAGTTGCCATGGAGACACCATTGTAACACCACTGAGGCTTCATGACCCCCTTTCGGTTCATCAGTAGTATTTGACAGAGCGAAGACTGTACAAGTCAGCTATTATTGTTCATAAAATAACAACTGTAAGAAGAATGAAAAAGTAGTAAAGTCATGAAAGAATCCACGCATTGCTAGGTACACGAACCGGCCCCCGTCCTATGTGGCCTCAAGAAAGAAAAGAAAAGAACGAAACGAAGGAAGAGGTATAACAAGAAAAAGAGTACCAGCAGTGAGGAGAACGTATGACAAACTATTTATAACAGCAGTAGTAATTCATTAGCAGCGAAAGTATTCCAAAATATCCAAAGAGCGACCAAACTTGGGCTGGTGGTTCCTGTACAGAAATAAACAAACACTGTACAAAAAAAGCTGAAAAAAGTGGACCTGTTTAAAGGGACTTGCATAATTCTATCAGGAAATACTGGTATTGTTGTGTCTGGGACCATGCCTTTAGTAAAGAGGGCTTTCCATGTCAGTGGGTCTAAACCTTTCGGTACCGTGTAGACGGGCTGCCACAGACAGAACTACTTTAGAGTTCCTTTAGAAAATGACAACACACCTTGTACTTTTTTTATACATTGTATGCTACAGTATACTTGTCGAATACAAGTATGAAAGTGGAAAGAATTGCTACATAATCAACAAAAGTTTTACATATCTATTTTACAACTTGTAACCCCTTGTGTTTGCGTGTCGGTTCTGTTCGTTCACGTTTGTCTCTTGCCGGCGTTTATTTTTTTTCTCTTTTCCTGTTGTGCAGTCAGTTCCAGCATTCGTAAGAGGAGCGCGTTGGTCCGGCAGAGGAACGATCACCGGGAGCTGAGGCGTCGTTTGCTTTAGTAATGTTTGATAGAAATGGGCCGCTGTGATCCCCCACCCCATTCCCCCACACCACCCCATCCGCCCAAACTCTATAGCGATGGACACCTGTCATGATATGAAGAGGCAGTTATACTTTAGCTTATGTACATGGATTTGCCTATCATACAGAGTCCGACCAGGTCCGATAGGGTCGATCCTGCTCACAGGAATAGTTTTCACCCCGGCCAAGACGCGCTTGGTATCTTCCTTAACCGCTGACGTTATTCTCCTCTAACTTCCCCAAGTTTAGTCGGCTCACGGCGAGGGAAAGTTAAGAGCCTCCGAGCATTACTCCGGTTTTTGGTTTGGCGACCAGAAACCCAAAGGAGAACACAAAGAAAACTGTAGACGATGGGACCACGGGCTGTACCCAGGGCCGACCCCGCCTGCCCATGGAAGTGCTCAGGTAGGTTGTTTGAGGCTTATTTGGTTTCTCAAAGCAGAAGTAGTAGCAGCCATGAAGAATCCTGAAACACTTGCTGGACAGGAGGTGTGGCCTAAAGCTGAGGTGAGCATCAGTTACTAGACGCCCCCCGGTCCCTGTCAGTTCAACTATTCCTGTAAGACTGGGAGCCCAACCCGAATGAAAACCCCTTATTCTCACACAGTCCAATCCGTCATTTCAGTCAGCAATGACTCAAAGGTGCTCATGCCAGATACGGAAATCAACACTGATGGCTGTTTCATTTACAGAAGGCTTTTGCCCGGCCTCTACCGCCATGACCCGTCGCCCAAACTGGGACCGAGCAAATCGAAACGAGACCAAACCGACTAGGTCAGGAGCCAGCTGGTCCAACATGCCCCAAGTGTTGTGAACTGGCTGTACGTTGAAATAAATCTGACGCATTTTTTGGAAATGACTAAGGAAAATCAGGGGATCATATTTCTAAAGCCTAGCTAAGTGGATCAGGGCAGTGTGACACCGAGCAGGCTTTTAGACCGGGGAGTCTTGCCAAACCCTTTAATTAAAGGACTGATTAAAGAAATGATCCCTTGCAACGGTTGATTTTTGAGCTGATACATCCTGCCTGTCCGTGCTAACAGGGTCTGCAATGCCTTTAGAATTAAGCCCTTCTCTAGCGCTAGCACAGTTAGCATTTAGCTACCCCACCTGCTGGTGTATTTGGAGTTTTCTTGCACGTAAAGATCATTGGAAAGCGCCAGTTTAGTGTTTTTAAGACTGGACATGGCACTAATTGTGATTAAATTAACTAATTGTGTAAACTAATTGTGTTTTAACTCAAAGGTTTAGTTACAACTACATTCTCAGAGCAGGGTCGGGTATCGTTTGCGTTTGCGGTTCCAGTTCCAGTTCAGTTTATCGATTATGGTCCTTACTGTGGTAAAATGGCAAATACGGTGAAGACTTTTCATTACTAAGAGGAAAAAACTTTCTATTGGCTGGTTGTACTGGATGTGCTAGCAGGAGATCGAACCCGTGTGCTGCTAAAGCTTTGCCGTGTGGGTAAAAAAAAAAGTCCCTCCTAACAGATGTATTTTTGCCGTGAATTTGAACCCTAAGTGAATTCCTTCGTCCAGACATCCAACCCTAACTCAAGAGCACCATTTTGGAACCAGTTCAGCCGGCCCCTGATGTTCAGAGCCCTTCCGTTCCCTCCTCACACCTTAAGCCGGACTCTTATCAGGGTCTCTGTGTTCTCCATCACGTCATCAAACCAGACGTTCTGCTGCTCCCTGTGTGTGATGTGACGAGGAACTCGATTATAATTTGCATGGTCGGGACGGTCTGTGGCGGCCTGCTCTGGACAAACGGACTCTGTGGGCGTATTGCTACAAAAATCGTACAAAGGGTGTGTGTGTGTGTGTATGTGTGTGTGTGTGTGTGTGTGTGTCTGAATGGACATCTGTTTCTCATAGGTAGTATAAACCAGCAAGCGGCAATCAGAGACGAGTCACCATCACGCTCGATCAATAACATGGACACCACGAGGAACCGATCATATACGCACTCGTATACAAACTACACCAGCACTACACACTTCTGGTCTTTACACTGCGTGTGTGTGTGTGTGTGTGTGTGTGTGTTGTCAGTGTTTGGATGTATTAAGAACTGACCTGTGTGTGTGTGTGTGTCTGTGTTTGGATTTCACTTCCCCCCCTGCTGTGTCTACGCTCATCCAAAGTGCTATCACATTCCAGACTTTCAGCTCTGTCCTTCGTATCTACATTCCAGTCACACACATACACACACACGCACACGCACACGCACGCACGCGCGCACACACACACACGCACACGCAGGCGCGCGCACGCACGCACGCACACACACTCCCCTGGAATGTAGAAAAGCGCTGCCACGTTTCCAGGTTCCGCCGAGCCGAACGTCCGTATCCAACTCCTATGCGTTAACGTCCAAGAACGTCTGCGAGAGCTGCGAATGTCTGCGCGAGAGGTCCAGTACATAGTTAAAAGGCTGTAAACTCGGTGTAGTTCTTAGCAGTCACAATGAGGCGTCGTAGGTAAAAGGGAGTTCCGGTTAAACCGAGTCTCTCCGGTGCGTATACGCGTGTATATATGGCACATAAAACGCTGTGTGACGTCGTCACCGAGTCGTCTACGGGTTTTTTAACAACTACACTTTGTAGTTCTTTTCCACTACATTCTCTTCATCTTCTGTTTATATATATATACCGCGCTGTCAGTTTAATAGGTACACCTACCCTGTACTTGCTTTTGGCTAATTGGTCAGGTAGACGGCTACAGGCCGAGGAAATTAGGTTTGACAGAATTTAGCAGACGACTCTGTCCCGAGGAACAAAGGGGGGTGATTCTTGCTCGAGGACTCAACAGTGGCAAATGAACAGAGCCAGGGGTCCTATCACTGAGCTTTTACTGTCCAGCCAGTGAGCCAGCACTGTCTACTGTTTACGTTGGACTTGCACCCGTGCATCCACCATCTGAACCCAGTGAGATTTTGAGATGGTTTGAACCAGTAAGTGCAGACCTTTTTAAATAACGTTGTAGGTGTACATAATAAACAGACATTTATTATATATATATATATATATATATATATATATATATATATACATATAGGGTATATATATATAGTCCAGACCTCATCTGTCAATCCCACTCTGTGTGTCAGATAGCCGTGTCCCACACCACAGCTTGGGGTCTCTGGCATGGCGGTGTGCCCGTCTTGCGTGGCTCCGGTGTTTTCCTCCAGCTGGGTAATATGGGCATGCTGTCCTGCTTGCACAGGCTCTTGTCAGGCCGCCGGTGAGCCTTGATCTCCTTGCACAGGCACCGCTTCCTCTCGATCACCTCCAGGAGCTTGCCGTCACGCTGCGCCGCTGCACTCGCCGTGCCCGCCGTCCCCGGAGCGCCCTGGCCAGCGCCGCCGGCAGTGGGTGCGGCCTGGGCCTGCGCCGCCAGCTGGGCCAGGTGCTGGAACTGCAGCTGCAGGTGGTGCTGCTGGAGCTGCTGCAGGTGGAAGTGAGCTTGGGCCTGAGTCATCGTCTGAGCCTGAGGACGGGCCAGAGAGGGACTGCAGGGCGTCTGAGCAAGAGCGTGCAACTGCCGAGAGAGACAGAGAGACAAAGAGAGAGAGAGAGAGATTAGAATCTCATTGGATGGACTTTGGTGCTCCCTCTTTTGAGGCTCAGTTTTTCCACACAGTCCAGGGGCGGGGTTTAAATAGAGCAAACAGGCCGGGCTGGTCCCCGCATGGCACGTACTGAGCACACAGGGGCAGCCAGACCTCATTTGTTAGAGGGTCAAATCCTCTTCACCATATTTCTCCTCGTGTATTTTTCATAAGCACCTCCCTAAGTACCAGCTCCCTCTTTGAAAGATAAGCACCCAAAGTATGAGTCAGACAAATATCTGCGACCAGAAAAACAGAATGAATCTTCAATTAAGCCAAATTCAATTCTCCTGCGCGAGAAACGGCGCAGTTAAGACCCGGCTGAGATAACGCAATAAAAGCGTGGGCGCGTTATTAAAAATATTCAATTGTTAAAGGAATTGAAAGCGCTGCTAAAAATCAGGTCACCCTGCACCCATCCCACACTTTCTTCTTTCCTTTTCATGTTTTATTCCTGCTTATCCCATCAGGACTGTAGGGGTCCGGCTGGAGAACTCAGGGTGTGATGTAATAGCCTGCTGCACCACCTGAGCGCCCTAAAGGAGGCTTGTATTCCCTAAACGTCATAAAAACAGAAAGTAGTCGTCAGAATATTACAGCAGTTACTTAGAGGTCAAGTCAAGAGCGCTTTTTATAACAGTGCATTTATTTGGCTTTATTATATTATATGATTTTAAAAGGCCAATCCCAAATTGAGCAAGCCTAGGGCGACAGTGGCAAGGAAAAACTCCCTAAAAGTAGAAGGAAGAAACCTTTGGAGGAACCAAGACTCAAAAAGGGACCCGAACTCCATGGGGGCTAGATGTTCATTAGGTAAATACATAAAAGTATATTAAAGTAATAGTAAAATTAAGTAATGCAATTTAAATAAAAAAATTATCTTTATGTTAGTAAGAAAATAAGTAACAAAATGGATTTTAAAACAAAATAGAGCGTAAAATCAGTCCTCAGAGGATGTGAACTACTACTACTAGATGCTTGGATTGAGTTTTTTTGGAGCCCCGTCCCCGGCCCCGGCGTCTCTGTATGGCCACCAGGTGGCGATATCTGTCAGCGTGAATGCGCCCAGGCGTTCCTGCTGCAAGACGGAAGGTCAAATCGGCACACGGTCTGGCTGCTCAGCACACGCGCACGCACGCACGCTCACGTCGACTGCGTCAGCATCTGAGCTTCTGCCAAGAGACGGCGGCACATGAAAAGCAGGCGAGGGGAAGGAGCCCTATTGTAGCTGAGTAGCCAAAGCACGAGGCAGAGCTGCTGTTTTACACACACACACACACACACACACACACACACACGCACACACTACTCATGCTGACACAGATGTCAGTATCAAAGCTA
Source organism: Parotocinclus spilosoma (assembly GCA_033117975.1). Taxonomy (NCBI): domain Eukaryota; kingdom Metazoa; phylum Chordata; class Actinopteri; order Siluriformes; family Loricariidae; genus Parotocinclus; species Parotocinclus spilosoma. The sequence continues at coordinate 430,123 of JAVSBV010000095.1, forward strand.
TAGACAGAGGACGAAGGTCAGTCGGTGTGTGTTTGATCAGCTCTATTTCCGTATTTACCATCTGATGATTACACCACACACACACACACACACACACACACACACACACACACACACACACACACACACACACGCACGCATGCACGCACGTCCTCTCCGCCCTCGCCTGAAATCCCACTGCAGCTCCCATCTCCCTCTGTATGCCTCCCTTGTTCGGTTTGGACTCGGTGAACCCACAGCCTGGGCAGACTCGTCTCCTCCTCACAGACTGCAAGGCGACTTTGGGTGGGGATGCTGAAGCTGCACGCTCTTTGCTGCCTAAATCCAGGAGATCCTGCCCTGCCTAAACCTTCGCCACACCTATCCATCATCACGTGTGGCTGAACGGCGCAGGCTATTTATGTCTGAAAGCTAGCTCAAAAAAATTCAGGTCACATCTGCAGCGCTTTCCAACCCGGAAGGCTTTACCTCGCTGGATTTGCTTTTGCCCACTCCAGATTCTGACTGTAACTTCTTCTGAAAGGATTACTGCCATCTCAAGCTCTTGGTCTTCTTGTCCGTAGTTTGTTCTGGCTTACACACACACACACACACACGTTTATAAACAAGGATCGCTTGTTCGTTTTCAAGCCACACAGGCAAGCCTAATGCAGCTTTTACGCTGGTTCCGGCTGTCATGCATAGGTGTGAATATGTGGCGGCATGGTTGCCAGCTAACCGTTTTTCAAGCGCAATCGTGTCGCTTGGGTCAGTCGAGGTACTGAAAGCCATATTTACATTTACAGCCATATGTAATCAGTTAACCTTGCTCAAGGACTCAACAGGGCCTGTTTGAAAGACTTGGATTGAACCCTGGACCTGGACAAGATAACGTCTGGATGGCTAGACGGATGGACGGATGGATTGGGGCAACCCAAGTACTCATTTAGGCCAGATTTTGCTTGGGTCTTACCCTGACAGGCCCAAAGATATAAGAGTAATAATAAGATGAAGAGCAATAGTGGGCGACAGTACCAGTTACCTGACTGAGAGCTTCTCTAGCTGGTAGGCTGCTCTGTCTCTGAACATCTCCTCCCGCCTGCCTCACTCCTGACGTCGAGGATGATCTTCCCAGTCGACCCAGCTCTGCAAACAGAATGTAGGATTAACCAGGGAACCTGCAAAGACACGAGTGCAGCACCAGTGCTACCAGCTACCCCCCAAAGACTACACCAAAAAAATGGTATTGAGTACCAAGTACCAAGGTTTAATTGGGGCTGTCATTTCCAACAGTGTAAAAGTAGAACGGGTGCATTCATCCAACAACTTAACTGCAATTAAGATGCTTGGGCATTTGTCCAGTGGTGCATCGGCGAAGCACATGTCCCAGGAGCATGCAAACCCCGGATTAAAACCTATGGTCTAAGGTTTTGTGGACCAGAAGGTCAGAGTTGTCACTGTTGAGCCCTTAAAAAATAAACTTCGGATAAGGGTAGATAATGTAAAGGAACCCGGCTTTGGGTACTGACCAGGCATCAAATGCAGACACGATTGGCTATGCCTGAGGGAAAAGATATTGGCTGGGTGACCCACCTTCGACATCAAAACAATACCTGTATTCTTATGACGTTAAAATCTGAATCACCTCCATTGCGGCAGGCGGGAAAGGTCTGGCAAGGCAGGGGCAGTCCAGTACGGGGCATTACCCTGAACCCTGGAGGCCCATCCACTCCTGCCAGGCTCTCGCTGTGCCCAATTCTGCTCGATGCCCGCACAGGAATCCCGGAATGGCCTCCGGGACGAGCGGTGCTTCCAACATCCTCTCTGTCTTTCCTCAGCAGGGCATCGGTGCTGCCATTCCACACTCGACCTTCTTCCTCTGGAGACAGTTAGAAGTACGGTTAACGAGGCGATCTAGACTGAGAGGTGTAAGAAGTCGTTAATTGCTAACAAAGAGCATTGTGATTAGTTGCAACCCCGCATCAGGCCCTCGTCGTCACACTACTCTTAAGCGGAAATCTCCAGGGAAGATCATACAGGCTTCCTCTTCCTCTGCAATGGAGCCCACATCCACCTGTTATTACATAATCTTTCAAACGCAATAAAGACCTGAGTGGCAACCCGAAACTCTGCGCTGTAAAAATACCACTTCTGGATTTAATTTAATTAACTCTCATTCCATCTAATCCCTTTAATCTATCTTAACTACCCCAGCAAGTCACTTACTCTCAGTCTCTCTGCTGCCGTGGCTGAAGGACAGCTTTCTATGCATGGGCCAGTAGGCCTGATCATCTGTAATGCCCAGGACTCCTCCGCTGGCATCCCAGGGCAGGAACCCAGCCTTGCTCTGTGGGATCTGGGTGCTTCCGGCCTTGGCAGAACCCTCTGACTGCAGACAGGGCATCGGTGTGCCAGCGCGCAGGCTGTCGTACGCGGGTGGCCGGCGAAATCCCGCAGAGGGGTAGGTCCAGAGCAAGGGGCTGTCTGCTGGGGGAGGCTTGTAGGCTGGAAGGTGCGTGTGAGGAGTGTGCGTACGCTGAACCGAGCGCGAGGGAGGCCTGTGAGACGACGAGGATGTGGGCGGTGTCCCAGATGACGTAGACGTGGAGGATGAAGTTGGTGGAAGGCTGGAGGACGGTGTGCTGCCGGTAGAGGCAGCCATGTCTGATTGGCTGGCTGATTGTGGGACGGGCGTGTCTCTCTCTCTGTCCCGATCCCGCTCTCGGTCCCGATCCCGCTCTCGGTCCCGATCCCTATCGCGGTCTCGCTCTCGTTCTGCTTTGTCCGACTTGAGCAGGAAACTGACCGTCTTGCCTTCTTTGGCTTGCGTTTGAGTCTGTGTCGAGGATTGCGAGGTGCTGTGCGACGACGTTTTGCCCGAATCCTTATCTGGTTTGCGGTAGTGGTGATAGTGTGAGGGCCGGTGGTGCGGGTGGTGATGGTGATGATGGTGCGAGTAAGGCGAGGAAGATTTAGAAGATGGAGGCAAAGGCGTTGAGTGGCTCCGTGCTCGTAGTCCCGGCGCTGGACCTTCCTTTCTGTCCTTCTCCCTTTCCTTGTCTCCACCCATTCCCTCCTTGGATGTGCCAATAGAAGGTGGCAGGCTGGCGGGAGACTGGCCGCTGGTGCTTCCCAGCTTTGAAGAGCCACTCTTGGGGGGTGGAAAGGCCAGCAGGGGTGGTTTGTGCTGAAGCAAGTTGGGGAACGGTGCCGGGATCTTACTGGATCCAATCTCCGACTCCGATTTGGTGCCAGGAAGAAGAAACGGGGTAGGGGCACGAGGTGGGTGTGGCGAGGCAGAGAGCGGCTGAGGCACAGGTGTAGTGGAGGCAGAGCAGGAAGATGACGGAAGTGGGGAAGAATGAGAGATGGAGACCGCAGATTTGGGCTTGGACGAGGACAAAGGACAGGACGGCGAAGAGGACGCCGGCCGAGGGAGCGAGGAGGACGTGGACGATGAAGAGGAGATGGATGAAGACGAGTAGGACTTAGAGGACTTTGCACGTTCGTGCTTGAGCGGAAAGCGGCGCTGGTGGGCATCGTTAGCCATCGGGTACTTCATCTCCTCGTAGATGGCCTCCTCGCCTGGGTCGGAGTCTGAGTCGGGGGTTGTAGCTGAGGGAGTTGGGGCCCCGGGTGTCTCGCGGGTAAACACCTGACCTACCATCTCAATGTAGACGGGTTCGTCATCGCCCAGGCTCTCAGCGCTCTGGAACGGAAGAGGTGTAGCTGGGGGCGGGAGCCGAGGAGGTGGGGCATCGAAGGACAGCTGGGTGCTGGGGCTCCGTTTCGGCTTCTGCGGCGGCACCTTCCTGCCCGGCAACTCACCAGAGTCAGACTTCTTCATTGCTAGAAATAGGAGAAGGAACAATCAGTTAATGAGACGACCGCAAAAATCAGAGAACGTTCTGAAAGGCTGAGGAGACCGGGCAAAACCAAACTATCCCGGGACTTTAGCCTAACACTGTACCCGCTGCTTCCTTTTTGGTCCAAGATGCAGCACACAAAGTTCTTCCATAACGCCAGTCTTGCTTAGAAGGCTTCGTGTGAGGAACCTTCAGAAGCTGGAAATTCAGCCATCCAGGGCTCTTCCTAAAGCTTTACATGCACCCTATAATAATCTAATAGCTACTTGACGGTTCCTGAACCGCACCACTTCCTTGGCAGACGAGTTATTATTTTGCAAAGCCCCTAATTCGGGTAGGATGAGACGTTCCTGACCTGATTCTCATCTCAAAGGAAGGACCGTTGTCAGAAGTCCTTGCTTCAGACTAGACATGACTTTTTAAAATGTAAATACTGTAAAAACTCGGTTACTATTCTAGGATTTATCATTGTTGTAGGATGGTGGGATAGTCAGACTTTGAAAACCAGCCTGTTTCTTTCTCAGATCCCCGTATGAACAGCAAATTGTGTTGTTTTTTTAGCTGTAATTGATTCTTTCTTGCAAATCCAAGGCATTTTTATTGTCAAAGGTAAGTAACAGTGTTTGCCATTGCAAACCCGCATAACAACGAAACAAAACGATGCCGTACAGTGCTAAGCAAAAGTCTCGACGTGTGTTTATCGCCCACATTCATTCATTCATGCTGACAGAATATTAGCTACAAAACAGAAAAGCCGGCTATCAGAATAACAAAATCAACAGCCGGCGTCTCCCTCAATCCACAGAGCTCGCATGATTAGCTAACCGGGACACGTTTTGCTATCCGGGACCCTTCCGGAAATACTCACAGTTCTTCTTCTCGTGGTGTTTGGGCGGGTGCTGCTGCGGCGGGGGAGGAGGGGGCTCCTGAGGCGCGTGCCCACCCCAGGCGGGGTGCTCCTGCTGCGACGTGGAGCTGAGACGAGTGCTCGGGTGGCGCTTAGGCTTGGCCGGCGGGCACCGTCCTGCCTGAGCAGCCGTCTGAGGGTCCGAGTCGGGGTCGTCTCCGTTCTCGAGGCCCTCGCCCTCGCCGGCGCCCACAGCATGGCACGACTGCGAGCGTGGCGCCATGGCAGTGGAGCAGGAGTGCGGCGAGAGGTCCTGAGAAGCAGGCATCGTCATGAAGCCCATGCGGAAGTGGCGGCGGAACGATGCCAGGTCGCGCACCTTCCCCACCGTTGCCGACGAGGCATCTTTACAGCTGCGGCGCAGACACACACACACACACACACACACACACAGTTAAAATGGGTACATTCAGTACGAGCTCAGATCACAGACGGCATGGCAGGACAGAGGCATGGCGGGAGCTTGCCATCTCTGCCTGGGTTTTTTCCAAACACCCCGGTTTCTTCCCAGATGCGAGTTAGTGAGCGTGTGTGTGTGCTTGCCCTGCGACGAACTGCCTTCCTGTATAGGGTTGGTTCCCGGCTTGAGCCCTGTGCTGCCAGTTAGGCCCAGCCCCTAATGACTGAATGGGGAATTGGATCAAAGCAGGTATGGAAGGTACATTTTTGATTAGTGAACCCAGGTTGGTGCCTTCTGGCTGCGTCACATGCAGACATGGGCTGGCTGAGGGAGGGGAGGCCAGACTGGCGATACATTACTCATATTATATTCATATATGACATGCATCATGCTTAAAACACGCCATTGAAACGAACGCTTTTTTTTTATCGTCTCTCTCCGCTTCCCCGCCTGGACACTACCCCCTTACGCTACACCCCCCACCCCCCACCTCCCACCTCCACCCCCCACACACTTAAAAATGTTCTTTAAATAAAACGAGGAAATCGCGTAAATTTCATCTTGGACGCCCCGTTCTCCACACCTCTGCTCATTTCTCCCTGAAGTGATCACACACACACACATACATACACACACACACACACACACACACACACACACACACAGACCGTGTAGTGTAATATCCAGTTTACACACTGTGATGGGAACAAGCTGTGCTCACCAGTCAGCGAGAAACACACTGTTCTTCTCCATTTTTGAACCCTTATTATTATTTTTTTGAAACCATTCTCTTCTACACCCACCCGTTTTCTCTGATCTCTCTCTTCTATGTCTTCTGCGCCCCGTTCATTTTTCTCTCCCCGTCCATCCACTCGATTTCGTTTACTGATCCTCCCTCTCTGTTTTACAGAATCCATTCTGCCCGTGACCTTCTATTCTATCTATGGCTGTTACGTCCTGTACCATCCTGTTCCCTGTACTCACTTATGCACCGCTATTTATTTTGGTGGCTCCTTGGCTAGCACCATCGCCTCGGTGTGATCCCAGGTCCTTCCTCCCTTTCTTCGTCTAATTATAATTTATAACAATCATAGTCAGTGAATCCTGTCGAAACATCTTCACAGGCCTGAATTCCTACCCTCCTTTTCTCCTCATCCCTCCATCTTCCTCTGCACCAAACCTTCCTCCTTCCTCCCATCCCCAAAAAAAGCTGTTACCACAGCAACCAGCCAGGCGTTTGTTTGCTTGTTGTTTGCTGAATTTTTTTCATACAAATAATTCCATGTACACATTGTCTGGCATGAACCCTCACATATGCACACACACACACACACACACACACACACACACACACACACACACACACAGAGAAACGTTAGGCGTCTGGATTGTTAGGTGTGGTACAGCAGCATATTGGCAAGGCAAAGGCTTTCATCAATGAAACACACACACACACAGGCATGCGTGCACTCTTACACACATGTGTGTATTACTATATTTGTCTGTCTCCACTGACCATGTGTTACTGTAGCTAAATAATGCCATGCACGCCCAACACACACACACACACACACACACACACGATAGCCCATTCCTAGAGGGCCTTTCACCCCTTATATCCCATTTTTAACGACTTATTTCTGTTAGGGTCCTACCCGCTCCCGGAGCTTGTAGTCGTCCGCGCCGATCGCCCTTACAGAGCCATCGGTGGGGATG
>JAVSBV010000095.1:468944-489558 GCA_033117975.1 Parotocinclus spilosoma
CTTCCCTCCCTTAGGCACTACCATTCGTCTCATATGTTCTCACACACACACACACACACACACACACAGGCATGTGGCGCGCCACCGAAAACGCTGCGGAAAGTCATGTTTTTACTGCGTGTTTTAAGATAGGAACCAGTTAATTTAGCTCACACGTTTACATTTACGCCATTTAGCAGACGGTACGGTCTTACAATCCAAGCGACGATGGGTTAAGGATCCAACTGTGGCAGCTTGGCAGAGGTGGGATTTGAATCCTGGACTATCAGGTCCAGAGTCCAGTTCTTTGGCCACTAGCTGAACATAATACACTGCAGAAACAAAATAAGCAATAACCAATAAAATTGCACGATGGAGTGCATACATGAACAAACACACCACTCTGGCCGCACACAACCAAGTAGGAATGAGTCCAGTCAAAAAACATGTTTCTGGTTTTCAAAACCTTTAAGTCACCTGTCCAAAGCCTGAGAAAAAAACAGCTTTAAAACCGCTTCCCAAAGAATGATCTAACGAGGAACTAAACGGGGCACCCGATGTCTTGATGTCTAAATACTTTACAAAGACAGTTTATTTAATTAGTCACCTACAACTGAGGTTTGAGGTGCAGCTCCAGCGGCCCTGGAACAGTGGCGGCGATACAGAGCTCCTGAACTGAAGGTCCAGGGTTCTAATCCCAAAACTGCTGAACCTTGTTTTTAACCCACACCTGTTTGGACCGGTCCTCTGTTTATCCTCGTTTGGCCTCGTTTCGGTTCCAACCCTGCATTTCCACTTCCCCCGAACGCAAAAAGGTAAGAATGTGACATTGTTTCGGAGCTTGAAAAGGGGGCGAAGAGCCCCAGGGACCTCGGGGACAGCTAACGAGCGAGCTGATCTGAGACCTGATGGCCTCATTGTGGCTCACAAAGCCTCTCTGTGTGGACCTGTGGCTCTCGGCCACACCTGGACGGACAGGTGACAGACATGGGTGAGACGCGGCAGAACTGGACGCCTAGGCTTAGGGGGAATAAAGGCCTCACTGTTGTTGCCCGTTGGCCCGCAGGAGGCTTTATTGACGCTAATTGTGAGCGTTGACCACACTTTTTTGCATCTCGGCTGCCGGGCTTCGGTTCAGTGTCGCGGCCCGACAGGAACAGGCCGGAACGCGCCCCTTTGGACGGGCGCGTGATCGTATCTGTCCCCCTCGGCCTCCGCCGCATGTCACGGGCTATGCGAACTGACAGGTCTCGTCCTATGGCAGGAAACAAGAGCAGACCTTCCAAACCGTTCGAACATATGCTTTCAAGCCGCCCCTCTCGCCGCTAAACGCAAAGCATTCGCTCGGTTTCCTGTTAAACGCCGCAGGCGCAGGCCGGCCGAGCGCCGGAGCTCTCGGCTCAACAATTCGTGCACGCTCTGTATTGGATTAGACGCGAGCTCAGACCTGGCTCCCTCGCGGCACGAGGACCGGCAGAGAGCAGGGCGGCACAGCACCGCTTCAACGCCTGGGGAATTACCGTTATTGCGTTTTTGAGCTGTGCCGTTCAGAGCGCCGTTGTTTTTGGCACAAACAGCACACGGATTAATTCATTTACGTAATTAAGTGGGCTAATTACTCAGCGTGAAGTAGCTTGTCACATATAAGCGATAATAATCCTAATACGGATTATCAAAGTATCGGTGCCCGGTACGCGCCGTTTACCCTTCTACCAAAAAAAGAGCCGTCCTGTTACAGAGCAGGACGAAGGCGAGTCCCTGGGCAGTCTGCCATCTGACTGAACTGTCCAACCTTTTGCAACCCGCTCCACACTACCCAATGCCAACTTACATGCCCACAAACACAATCACATCTCTCACACACTGCAGAACCACAACAGAATATAAACACGCCTCACTGGCTGCACACAACCATGAAGGAATGAGTCCAGAACAAGCAAGCGGCATCATCATGTCAACAATTTACATATTAGGATGCGCCCAGATCACTTTTCCGTTTAACGTCTCCGCCTGTGTCCGTGTCCTACAGGTGTAGCTCCCACTTACGCATAAAGCTAAAGAAAAAAAGTTTCGATGGGCTAAATAACGTTTAAAATGTAGACAGTAAAAATACACTGGCGCTAGACCTGTTTTAGCGGTTCGCACAGCAATGTCCGGAGAAGAACTCGCTTATTAATTGTTAACGGGGGGGGGTCACGGGTCATCTTTTGCAAACTTTTCCAAGTGTTTGCTTGTTTTTGTTCCAACATATTTGATTCATCAAGTCGCCGCTTAAACTGTTTCGGAAACGAGAGGGTGTCCTGTGACTTTCGACTCGCATTCAACATTCATTTCTTTCGAACCTTAGTTTTTTAAAAACAAAGTACCGGTACAGTACAGTGCCACGCCCCAAATTACAGCCCCGGACACACAAGCAGCGGGGCAGATACGTGATGTCTCCAGCTGGCAAGCTGAACCAGAACCAGGACCGGTACAAACCAGCATAAACCAGTTCACCAGGCTAAACCAGGCTGGAATCTGTTAGCAGTAAGTACGGCGGCGTGGCTGCCACATGCTAACATCCCACGGAAAAGCCATCCAGAGCGATAAACAGGATCTGATGTGTGAACGGGCGAATCTCTCTGCTCCGACCCGGTCCCTTTTCGGGGTTATTGGCCCAAACGCCGAGGCGTCTCGAGGCCGACGCAGTCACCCGTGTCTTCCCGAACCCGGTTCAGACCAGATTAGCTTTCTGACTGAAGCAATACGCACTTTCCTCCTTCGTCTGCTCCTGCTTTGCCCCATGTTGATTTGGTTAAACATTGGCTCCTTGGAAAATATGCTCTTGTTGTCTGGAGATGTGGCCGGGGCAGCAGGTTGGGCTAACGTCAGCCCCCTGCTTCTGTTTATTCGCTGTCACGTTACCTCCAGCTTCACTGGCTATTTCCTAGCGCTGATATGAGCTTACACAGCAAAGGCAGGGCCTACCGCACCTGCGCTACCGTCCACGACCTGCAGGGGCACCACGACTCCAAGTCAGTGGATGACAGGGATTTTTTTGGGGTTGTGTCCTCACAGATTGAAGTCTCTCTTAAATAGTCCTATATATAATAATAATAATAATACTAATACATACTGCTCACAAGAATTAAGGGATAAAGTATATATTTACATCAAATTTATATGAAATATATATTTTTAATATATCTCTGAAGCCAAAGATATATCCAGTTATAATAAAGCATGGCTACATCTAAATCTTTCTTGGAACTGTTATTTGCGTTGTTAATTGATGATAATTAACTGCTTGTTTCCGACCAGGTGGCATTTGCAGCGTATGAATGCTGCTGCAGAGATGCTGAAATATTTCTATTTTGGAATTTGTTAAGACTCACAGGATGAGACAAAACGAAAATGTTGAATTTTATTTCACACAATGCAGGGCCTACAGAAATAATCAAACAGTCCTTGCACCCTGTGCTGCCAGCTGGCATCGGCTTTCCCCTGACAAGTGCATTCAAATGAATGAGTATATATATCTTAGGGGAAAGTAAAATAAAATAAATAAAATAATAATAATAATAATAAAAATATCAAACAAAATATCCCCTAATTTATATAATGTATATATATATATATATATTTTTTTTTTTTTTTTTTTTTTTTTTTAAATTATTAGATAGATATTTGATTTGATATTTTGTATTTTATCTTATTTATTTGATATTTTATTTTCCCCTTATATATATACAGCGTGTGCTTTTTTCAGGATAATGCAAATGTTTTCAATTATATTATTTACTTTATTTTAATATTACTTTAATCTACTTTATTAACTTAATATTTACTTAATTAACACCCATGGAGGTCGGGTCCCTTTTTGAGTCTTGGTTCCTCCCAAGGTTTCTTCCTTCTACTATCAGGGATTTTCCTTGCCACTGTCGCCCTAGGCTTGCTCAGTTTGGGATTGACCTTTTAAGATCATATAATATAATAAACAGGGTGTGAGACGATGCTCCGTTATAAAAAGAACTATAGAAATTAATTTTGAATTGAACTGAATTTAATTTTGAGGGGTTTTGTTTTCCTTTTTTTGGTCATTTTTTTTATTTTACACAAAAACAATGCAACGCAACTGCTTTAGGAGACACACGTTAAACGTAAAACCTAATAACGTAACAGAAATCCTATTATGTAACTGCAAAACTAGGAGAAGAGAAACAGGTTGGAATGTTTTGACGCCTCTCCGGGATTTATCCACACAGAAAACTGGGACGCCATTGAGGTTAAAAAAAAAAAATCACAAATAATACGAGCTGTGTTTACTGCTCTGTGTGTGTGTGTGTGTGAGAATATGGCAACTGGGCCGTTCTTTTGCTGAGTCCAGGCGTTTCAGGTCACTGGTTAAGTTAGCCTATCTCAAACTTTGGAATCTGTGGAGGAGGGCACCACCCTTTTGCAACGCTAGGCATTTTCACCGCACTTCTTGCTCTTATCTGTCAGTTCCGATCCTGCTGTTCGTCCTCCGGTCCGGCCTCGTCGGGTCCCGGTGACGTTCGGACCCTCAGGTGGGCCCGCGACGGCCAAAAAAAACGGGGCAGTCCCCGCTTCGCGTCGCGATTACGTCGCATTTCTTTCCTCAGCCTCTCATAATCCACTTCGGCCCTGCTCTGGTCCCTGCGGCGGCATTGTTTATAGAGCTTTATAATTTATAACTGTACAGAGTGGATTTAATTTCAGCGCCGAGCCTCGCCAGCAGGGCGCCAGGCTGCAATCAGAGGAATCGGTGCGCTGTGAGGCCCCGCTGAATGGAAAGTATTATCACTGGCCACAAACGGACACTGTTTCCCCTCAAACAATTCCCTGGACGCTCCCCGAGCCCTTCTTCTCTTTCATTCATCTCCTCTGGTTAGCAGCCCATTTCTCCCTCCCTCCCTCCTTTCAACACCCCCCCTCCTCCTCCTCCTCCTCAGGCTTGAGCTCCCTGAGCCAGCGCTCTTAACCCTGCTGTTACAGGTTAGCGCTGCCATGGCACCCATGCCGGTCCTTCAGTCCAGAGCAAATGTCAGTCTTTAGCTGTCAGGAGGAATCGTGCCATACGGACCCCAGTGCGTCCGTCACCCGCGTCCCCACCTCCGACACGGCCTAGCAGAACCGTTCTCATTCACGCTGTGCTGCACTGGACTAAAGGTAACGCTGCTTTGGCCGACATTTTAAGAATCACGCAGAAGCTGCTCCAGGGTCTCCCCCGGTATAGGGACTGAAATCAAGTCGGAAGCCTGAGGAACGTGTTCCGGACGTAGCCCTTATAGCGTCCGGGCATTTCCGTTCTGCAATGCCACCCAAACAGTGACTTTGTAATGGGATAAGGAAAACGCTCTGTGTCTTCTTTAAAAGTTCTGCTTGGGTTCATTGGATGGGCCAACTTATTTTTACTCATTTAAATTTTATTACTGATTTAACTTATATTATTTACTCAATTTTACTATTACTTTATTATAATTTTAAGTATTTAACTAATGAACATCTAGGCCACCCATGGAGGTCGGTTCCCTTTTTGAGTCTTGATTCTCCCAAGGTTTCTTCCTTCTACTTTCAGGGAGTTTTTCCTTGCCACCGTCGCCCTAGGCTTGCTCAATTTGGGATTGGCCTTTTAAGATCATAAAAGATTATAAAGCTGCTTTGAGACAATACTCCGTTATAAAAAGCGCTATGGAAATAAATCTGAATTGAATTAAAACGAGTTACAGTGTTAAAAAAAAATTAAAATACATAAATAGTTAGTGTTTAAAAAAAACAAATTAAATATATTTTTATGTGTATATATATATATATATATATAAAAATCTACTTTCTCCTTCATCTCCTATTTATACTTTTAGAAATCACTGATAAAACAACAACATGAAGACGCCTTTCTTAATTTTTCCCTCAATTTAATTTGTATTAAAGCTCTATTATTGTTGAACCTTCCACAGAAGCCCTTCCAAAAAGTTACAAAAGCATATTTAATTAATCAACATAAGCCTACTGAATGAATTAATTAAATCTCAAGAGAAACGTGAATTTAATTCTGATACTACTGTACAGTAAATGCTAATGCTAAGGACATCCCTTTCCTAATAAAAATAGTAATACTAATAATAACTATAATTTGAATAATAATTAAGGGCTGGCTAGGGATGGACTGTTTCCAAAGCAGGGTGGTCAATTTAAATCCCAGTTTTTGTGCAACTGATAAAACTAATCCTAATAAACGAGGCAGAATTGTCGAACTAAAACAGATTTATGCTATAAAAGCACTTTTTTGAAATACGTTTTTTAAAGTTTTATTGCTAAATGTGTTAAGAGATAACTGAAAAAAAAATGCTGTGCAAAAAAATAATCGTTGCCATAGCAAACGGGGTTTTTGTTTTTAATCTCAGTTCTAATGGAAAAGTTTTCATCTTCTGGTATTAGGCCCCGCCCTCTCTGAATGTCCTCTCAGCACCTCTTTGTTTTTAGGCACTCAGTAGTCCCGATTCTCGAGCTGCAAGTTGTAACTTGTTTTAAATATTATTTGTAATATTTCATACCGATGGGAGTTTAATTCGGCGTTCAATGGATTACTTACGACGGATTTAATGGATTACTTTTGCAGCGTTTCAGAGAATTCACACTGAACTAAAGACGTACCAGAAAGTACAAATACATGATTGTTTTGTTATCGAAGCCCCAGACTGGCACCAGACCAGTTTCCGTGATAACCCTTGTAGCCAGAGGTGGCGTTGTGCCGCCTTCGCAGCCACTAGATCGCTGCGTTAGATCGCTGATGCCATCTGTGAGGAACAGCTGAGTGGAATAAGGTTTTAACTGGGCATTATGGGGCGACACAGCAGCGTGAATGAAGGCCCAGCTGGGTGGAGGGTTGGTGGCAGTCATGCGTCTCGAAGCACAACAAACCCACAATGCCTGGCGGTTTGTTTGCCCGAAACTGTTAAGGAGCAGTAGGACCAGGATTTTCCGGTAGCACGGGGGCAAGGGCCCGTACGAGTAGGTGTGGGGTTAAGAGACGTGGGCAATAAAGTCGGGTCTGAAAGTCGGATCCGTGTGTTCCTAGAAGAGGGGAAGCTAATATAGAGGCAGCTACCGGAGCTACGAGGAGCGCCTGTGTGGGATTACAGTACAGCTCAGGAATGCCGTCTTTAGCCAGCTCACTTTATCCTCGTTCGGAACGCGCTTTCGTTTCGATTGCACTTCCTTATTTTTCCGTCGTTTCGCCAGATTTCCTCGACACCCTTTCCACGGCTTCTTCGCCTCGTCCCACTCTGACTCCGACTCCCTTTTCTCTTTCGGCTTACACTGCCAGTGGGTGCCCATAAATCTTGATTTGCCCAGCGTCTGCCTGATCGGCCGGCCCAGTACGCTGTCACGGCCTAACATCAGCCTTGATGTGCTTAAAGATGCCCCCTTCGGCAGCGTCCTCAAGTCCCTGCAGTCAGAGTAATGATATTTAAACACGGCAGGCCATTAGCGGGCCCGCATGACTCATGGCTCGCTCTCTGCCGCGGACTCCCAGACCGTGCAGCGGTCGCTTCACAATCTCCACCATCTCCACTCGCCCTGTGGCGCTCCGGGGGAGGGATGAAAGGTAGAGTAAGGTTAAAGCCGTTTACGGCGAGGCGCTTTCAGCGAATTTGTAACTAGATGCTTTTAGCTGCTGAAAGGGCCATTAAGCAAAAATGGTAAGGAACCCTTTGACCGCCTGCTCGCGGCTTCATACCCCGCAAAACATTATGGGTTCGCCTCGGATCCAGAATTGCCTGTTTTAGTGGAGCCTTTTTTTTTAAAGTTAGATCATCAAACCTCGTGGATTCTTCTCGGCTTGCTTTGAAAGGGGCAAGTCGTCAGCAGGGCTTTAAGGGAGGCGCATTCTTGCCCTGTGATTGCCCTTAATCACTGATTGGGAGGGCAGACAGGAACGCATTATAAACCTAACCTGGCCAGTGTCTCCGGACTTTCAGCTCTTTCATCTGAGCCCAACTCTGACACCACGGTGCCCCCCGTTCGCGGAGGATCATATGAAAGTGATCGCAACCCCGCGTCGCCGCCGCAACGCCCATAATTAAAGACTCGTATTTCCACCGAATTTGACCAACAACCGTTGCCTTCTCTCTCATCGAGCGCTGGACTTGCCAGTAATGGTTGTGGGTTGGAGCTGAAATACTTTATGGACTGTGAAAAATAACGCTCATGCGCCCACAACAAAGAAAGGGCCTCGGGAAGTCATGAGTACATCATTGATTTTCCTGGAACTTATATATATATAAAACATTTGAGTAAACTGGCGTGTTTCTTGAGCGGGTTAAGCTATCTGTAGCGTTTACCCTTTGACAACGCTGCCTGTTAAGCTGCTGCTTTAAAAAGCAGGATAAACGTTTCTGGTGAAAGGACTGAGCGCGGTACAAATCGGCTGTTATAGGACCTGAAGTGTGTCCCATAAATTAGCGTATGAATATATTTGGAATTCAGTACTGTTAAGTATAAAATCCCTGATGCTTATCTTACTAGTGTGACCATAAAAGAAATCTTTTTGGACCTTAATGGTGTTTGTATTCAGACAGACAAAAGGTTATGTCAACAAAAGTTGTAACAAAACTACCCCTACGTACTTTAGCTTCATCGGTTAACCTAATGCACGTCTTCGGGCTGTGAGAGAAAACAGGCGCGCCGGGAGTGAACCCACGCGGACACAGTGAGGATGTGAAAGCTCCACACAGGATGCTGGAACTGTGAGGCGACTATACAAGTCAATTACATCGTCCATTTTGTGTATCTGCATTGTCTGGACAAAGCACCAAAGCCAAAGTTATGATAGAGGAAAGTACCAAGTAAGAACTCCAAATTCTAACTCTAACCTTAACCCTAACACCTTACCTAATTCTATTACTAACCTTAACCCTAACCATAACCCTCACCCTAATTATAACCCTAATTCTTCCTCTAACCCTAATCATAACCCTACCTATTACCCTAATTCTACCTCTAACCCTAATCATAACCCTACCTATTACCCTAATTCTACCTCTAACCCTAATCATAACCCTAATTCTATCTCTAATTCTACTCTAAAAAATTAGCCCTTACCCCTAAAACAGGCCCTTACTTTAACCTCTCGAAAAACTTACCTCTACCCTAAAAACTAAAAAAAAAAAAAAAAAAAAAAAAAAATTTTTTAATGTAACCCCGCCCTAAAAGCGGCCTTAACTCTAAACTTTCAGAGTACCGGTTCTCACACCTCTAAGAAAGAAAATTAAAAAGGAAACTTTTGGTCTGGGACTGGATGTACCTGGACCTTCCCAAAACGGGATGACCTTGGAAGGATATGGCCAAAATAAGGTCAGGAGAGCATAACATAACATGCATAACTTCTACTTTACTTTAGATACTTTGAATGAAAACAAAACGTTTTCAGATTGTTGCCATTGATCCTACCAGTGAGCCAGCGCGTCCAAAAGGAAAGGTCAGGGGATCAAGAGCAACCCCCCCACGCTCGCAATGGACGGGCCCCTCATCCGGGACACATTTAGGTCTGCGTGGTGAGACGCCACTGTACAGAAAATGCATCAGGGACGGCAAACTGTAAGCTTCCCCGGATACGGAGAACCGCCACAAGAGAGAAGCATAAGCACCGAGGGCCAAGGGCACAGTCCACTCCTACGCCGAGTCTCTCCTCAGAGAAGGTTATGAAGTGTGAAGGAAGGGCTGCCAAAAAGGAGCGGAGAAAAGGAGCGGGTTTTCCCCTGGCAAGTGGGAAGAGGCCGTCCAGACACCTAGGATGAGAGAGTCAAAGGGGAGGAAAAGAAGAAACATTCCACATCCAGGCTCATTTCTCTGTTCTTCTTTGCCGCTTTCTGGGCTAAATGAAAGGTGACAGGCCTTCATGTCTTCCAAACTTTTCATAGCTGACGCAACGATGTTTTCAATCAGGAAGTCAAGTCTGTTTAAAATAATCCCGCTTGAATCCTTTGGACAGAGACGACGTGATTAAACGATTTAAACATGTCCTCTGCCAAATGTAAACCTCCTTTTTGTGATCATTTTACCAGCAAACAAAAGTCTGACCCCCAGTGACCAGCCTTGGATTCAATTAGTGCGGTTAATGTCTTTTTACTGGGAGGAGAGCGCGGGGTTTGTTTCGGGGCCCGCTCGCTGATTGGGGCAGCGCACGCGATTCGGCCCGCAGATCAAAAGCAGCCACTTGATGAACGACAGGGCAGAGGCTGGCGGAGGAGGGAGCGCCTGCGTCGCCCCAAGCTTTGAATCATTGATCAAGGTCATTCTCAGTTCATTAATTTCAGCCTGAGAGGGCCTGCCCTCGAATTCTGTAACACACACACACACACACACACACACACACACGCTCTAAACAAACACTTTCATGTGTTTCACACCAGCACCGGCACTCCCGACATTATCTCGTGATGTCACTCGGGGCATTCGGGGCAACCTTGTAATTGTGAGCGCTGTGCTTTCGGAGTACTTTGTTTCACCTTAAAGCCTGAAGGATCTCGGCGTCTAGGCGGGCTGCTCAGTGACCCCGAGCGCGTGATTAGTTTTACGGCCTGTAACAACCACCGACCTGACCTGTTTACAGAACTACGCCAAGTTCCTGTCCCCGAAGGCCACGCAGCCCTCGCGCCCGGGCCTTTTCTTAACCTCAAACACTGATCCGAGATCCGAGGGCGGCCAATGTACCTCACAAGCTCATTCACGGGTACGCAGTGAAGATGGCGGTCACAAAGAAGAAGAAGGTTACAAAGCCTTTCACGTCGTACCCCGTGACTCTCGCGTCACGCCACCTTTCGTCCCGGTCAGGGAATCCTCCAGTTAAACTCTTCCTCGCTCCAGTTTGACTCGAACCCAGGTCGCTGTGATGGTGGGCTCCCTTTCCAGATGGCCTACTGGCGTTCTTGTCGGGAATCTCCATTTTTAGCCCCCTATCGACCCCATAAACAAAAAGGACCGACTACGAAGTGCGATACAATCTTAAAATCTCCAGAGGTCACAATCCAAATCAACCTTCTTACCCTCATAAGGCACTTTCCCACCACAAGGTTCTGGGGATTCATTTTTGAGCGACTACCCCCTGCAGACCTCCCCTGAGAACTACATTAAAGTTTCGGGACCTTTTATGGTTCGTATTCGCACCGCCAGGAGGAACATGGCGACTCTAAAGGGCGCTGTATCTTCTTTGTGGCATGTAGGCTCAGTCAAGCCTGTGGAAAGCCCTCAGAGATGTGTGTGATTTTTTATTACTATTATTTACCACAGTCGAACGCGCAAAAAAAGGGGCGCGGTTCCAAGACACCGGAAAGGTGCCGTGCAAAAGAGAAATCCAACCTGCCTCAGAAATTCATTACGAGTACCTCCCTAATCGCCCTAATGGGACGCAAACTGGCATGTCCCATACAGTCGGGACAAACGACCGCACTCTGTGATTTGAGTTCCTGTTTGGCACCTAATGAAATCAGCTAATCTGATCACGGCTACTGTGCTGAGCCCTACACACGCTCTGCCACATAAGGGCTGAGACACTGACCGCCGACCAAACGGTATCTGGTCCACAAACGGGGTGTCAAAAAGCATCGGGACGGACGGTCGCTGATCGGAAGCGTGACACGTTTTAAAAAGCCGCCCGTCTATAAATAACACTCTTTCAAAACGTTGCTCTTCACTCCCATATGGTTGCAATTTTTCCGCCACGCAAATGCCCGACGCGCTGATTGCTAGCGGGTTTTGCGTAAGATTTATTTCAAAGGACGCTCCAGCAAGCCAAACGTAACATTTTCAAGACGGAGAGAGATGGATGAGGAAAAGAAAGAGCGAAGCAAAAGGGAAACGGCGGTGATGGATGGGCCGCGGATATTGGGTAGCACGCCGCCATGTTTGCAGATGCGACAGATGCTGGCCGGCCGGCCACCGGGCGTGTCTCTCTCGTTATTAATTCCGTGAAAATCCCCCTACCTAAAGCCGCAAGCTGGAAGGCTGTCCGGGCCGGATTAACGGGAGGACAGGGCTGTTTAATTACATCTCGCCGGCGCCCACACGCACCCGCGGCGGACGCTCCGGCAGCGGATCCCACTTCACAGAGCACTTCGGCCTGCGCTGTAATCTTCACGTTCGTCTCGGCTCCCTCGGCTCGGGTTACGCGACAAGCTTGTCATGTGGGAATCATTTCCCCCCCCCCCCACACAGTCCCTTCTCGGACGGTTTCCTAACATGCCTGCACGTCTAAAATAAACACCAAAGGATGCCCGAGAGACGCCAAACACTTCAGGCTGAAGTGGAAAGTCCCCGGCCCGAAGACGATGTCTTCTCGGCGGGCGTCTGGCTGTGTGCGGAAAGCCTCCGTGTTTACGCAGACTGTCTTTGGCGTTGGAGGGCCTCCTGTCGCCGTTGTCACGTTTGTTTGCCAGCTGCAGCGCCGCATTAAATGTGGAGAGGAAGTCTTTGTTTGTGCGCACGCCGTCCAAGCCGGGGCGTAACGACAGGCCCGGGTGCGTCCACCTCACACGTTTCTCGACGCCACCGGACACCGAGAGGAGCTTGGTTTTTTGATTGATGACTGATTGATCAAAGCGCCCAAACAGCTGACCCCGATCGACCTTCATTTGGGGACCAAACGCAGTTCCGAACCCACCAGACAGCACAAAAGGGGGAACAAACGAGGGTCGCTGAAGCTGACGTTAGCAAACTGCCACTGCTATCTATAGCTCTGTCAGGTGCTTATGAAGTTGTGTGGGTCCGCGGTAACGTTGGCGATGCCAGTAAAGACCCTCGTGGCATTAGAAAGGCAGCTGGCAACAAATATACAGCCTTGATATTCATTTCCTCCAGCAGCCTCTTCGTCCTTGGGTTGTTGTGTCCCATTGGCACGAGGTAGAACTTCACCCAACACCCAAACGATGCCACTGGTGGCCTGGTTTGCGGAGCTATGGCCAGGGGTAAACATGCCCGCACAGAGAGTAACCCCATGACCCCCAACATACCCACCTCTGCACCAACGCGCCACCCACGTCTTATTGATTCGTTCTTTTTCGAAACCACTCAGTCCAAAGCGAGGGGGGGGTGGCAGGGCACAGGTCCATTGCAGGGCACTCATGAAGGGGCGCTACCCACACGGACATGGTGAGAACGTTCGCACACACCGGCAATCGAACCCGGCACCACTAAATTAAAGGCGAGACCAAAAGATGCTGTTAGAGGGAACCTGTCCCCAAATGCACTCGTCAACAGTGTATCATGATGGAGGTGCGCGGGACGTTTTTTGCGGGGTTTTTTCCAAGCGCTTACCCCTCGTTCGCCGTTAACGAGCCTCGCGTGGGGGGTAAAATGACAGGATGGCCTCCTCAGCCTCACTCTGTAATCACGCTCTCTACCTACCCGCTTTTTTCCCCACCTGTGCCCTCTTGACTCTCTCTGTGGCCCTGATTCGCTACGTTCTTTGTTTTTTGCTTTTTGCTTTTTTATTTTATTTACCAAACACAACACCACCCACAGAACGAGTCGTCTAATTTAGACCTTGGAAGGCTGGCACCTTTCATGGCTTCGCTGGTTGGGATGTGAGGGCGAGGACGGCACCATGGCTGTACTGACGGCCGTGCAACGGGCATCAATGGTTTACCTTTTGACACGTTTTGCTGCATTTTAATGAACTGGCAGTAGAAGTCGGGGTTCCCGTAAGTTCTCGAGACGGGAAAATGCCATTTTTAGGCGACGCTGATAAAGGCGACCTTGAGAACGCGACCTCATCTGGCACGTTCTTCCAACTTTTGAAAGCTTCTGGTATTTACAGCGGCTTCTCTCCAACCTTTTCCCTCATTTATAAGTCAAACGCTCCGGGGCAGATCCCGGTTACTGCCTCGTTAACGAGGTAAAACGTGAACGATTCTTTGAAGTCTAACGAAAGTCTCTGATATTATTGGGAGGAATTAAATCCTTTTACGACATGTTTAGCTGCTTAGGATGGAATGTAATGTTAAGGGAAAAAAAAAAAAACGCCGTAGCCCCTCTGAGCTTCTTCTGATTACGTACGGCGACCCGTACGAGGCCTGATCGGTGGCACGTTTGGAGCAGGGAACGCGTGGTTACGGCGTCTGCGCAGGAACGTGGAATGGTAAAAGTGCTACTGGGTTAATCAGCAACCCGTACGAACAGCGTAATGTATGTACGGGACGTGTAATTTGAGACGAGCACAATGTCAGGAAGGATTCCAAGCATCGCTCGCCTTCCCGGAAAGTCACGGCTCAACCGGGACAATTACAACCCAGATGAGATGTTTAATGGGTAATAGTACAAGCTCCGGTAGCTTCAGACTCGCCACCCTGTGGCTCACATTTCTTACCGTGTAAGTACCGGGAAGTTGAGACCGGGGGGCGACACCTTTCTGAACGTATCCCCGGGAATCTGGGAAGCAATTTACTAAAGTAAAAGTGACTCCAAGGTAACCCGTTTCTCTTCGTTAATTAATTCCGGAAGGGTCATCTAGTACCGGAATAAAGCAAACAGAATACATTTTTTCTTATTTTTTGTACAAACATGTACTTCGGGTTCCAGTTCATGGTTTCTTCGCACAGCTTTTTGTGGGTGAAAGTATCTTCACGTACACTTTTTTGCATTTTATTTAACATGTGCAACCTGTATTTTGACAACCCCACAGCACCTCAGGGATGTTTGGTGCCCCCCCCCGATAGCCCCAGTTTGGGAACCCTGGATACATAGATTCAAAAGGGCTAGAGTGTTGTAAAAACAGGCAATTTTTTTGCAATGACCTACGGGACTGTGGTGGCCTAGTTCTTAAGGTACTGGACTATGGCCCAAAAGGTCCAGGGTTCAAATCCCACCTCTGCCACAGTTGGGTCCCTGAGCAAAGCCGTTAACCCACAATTGCTTGGATTGCAAGACTGTATTAACTGTAAGTCACTCTGGATAAGGGCGTCAGCTGAATGATGACAATGCACCAATGTGTTATTGTTATTAATATTATTATTATTAGGGCATGTGCTAGAGCAAAAATGACAGAACAGCCACCAAGCCAGCAAGCTCCCGATGAAAAGTCGCTGCCTTTTTTTGGAACCCGGACCAGAGATTGTCGAAGCGCACGACAATGACGTATGGTTGCACCGCTCATTAGAAACTTCCAGGCTTCCATCTTCCTGCTCTTCCTCTTAGCAATTACCCAATTACCCATACACCTTTGCATCCCGGTGATACAACCAGCTCTTTCTTCTGCTGCCCCGAGGAGAGACATAAAGAGGAGGAAGTTCTCCTTCACCCCAAAGTACTCAGTGTTCACTCATTACCCTGCCCTTGGGCTAGGCCGTGCCCCCTGCAAGCTGCCGCACTTCGCACCCGCCGTGCATGAGCGCTCAAAAGTCTACAAAGCAAAAGGTCAGAGCGTTGAAGCGTTCAGATTCTTTCCAAATAAATGGGTGCCAACGTGTTACCCAAAAATAAGTCTCACATGGGCCTTTCGTTTCACTGCATTCTCTGTAAAAGTTCCACGCTCTACTACTGGCCTCTCAGCACCGTGCCGCTTTAAAATGCCCCGTGAGCTTGCCCTCGAGCCCACCACACGTCAGGTCAGCACAAAAGCGCAACCGCGAGTCGGCCGTCTTGGTGGGCAGGGTTATTTTGTGGTCAGCGCTGGGCAGGTGGGTGGCACGTTCTGATGTGGTTGGAGCCTGTCGCTACACTGGTGGCGATGCCATTCATTCGTCTCAGCCCTGCCCCAAACAGTCCTACCCACACTGGCCAGATGTAGACTGAGTTTAAGATGGAAGCAGACACAGTGGCTATTGCTCGTTCCCCCATCAAAAGGGATTTGTTAGACCATAATGTTCCAAAATGACACATTAGAACTTTTTTTTTTGGTCAAAGAATGGTACAATACCGAAGCGTTTCAACAATAAGCACATGAGAAATTCGGCTCAACGACTCCAGCGGCGGCTTGGAATTGCCTGGACATTCAGCCGTCTGGTTTACACTGGGAACAAAATGATTCGTTACAAATGTTTATTGCCAAAAAGGTAACATCAATTACAGTCTTTGGGTTCATTTTACAGCTTTGATTTATGACAACTGTGGTGGCCTAGTGGTTAAGGTGCTACACTACGGACCAGAAGGTCCAGGGTTCAAATCCCAACTCTGCCAAGCGACCGCAGTTGGGTCCCTGAGCAAGGCAATGTTGCCACGATGAACATGAAAGTCCAGGACACTTTGCAACTCCAAAATGTAAACCTTGAGCAGAGGCTTTGTTCATAAGGACGTATGGAACTGAATTAGTTCCATTTCCATTCAGCCCTTTTGCATAATCTCTATTGCGACTAATGACGAGTTTAAGGAAGGTCAGAACCTGTTTTCAATGATAACAGGGACCAATTCGGGCACGTGTGCTTCTACAGAGCAGCCAAGGCGAGCATTTCATGGTTCAGGGCCTTGGCAACTTGGCAAAGTACAAAGATCTTAACTCACGACCTTAACCACCGTGCCCCCAATGTCCAGCGCCTGATACCATGTAAGCAATCGCTCGATCAAGGACCCAACCAAGAGCGGCATCCAATGTTGACCCTGGCAAACTAATAGCTGCTGAGCCCCCTATTTTTTTTTTCCTTCTTAGAAACCTTCATACATTGGCTGCAAACAAGGTTATAAATGGAGGCACTGAACTTTGGGCTACAGGGACCATAGGAGAGCCCCTGCTTCCGATCGGAGTGCCTTTGGGCTTTAGTGGGGAAGGTGTGCGCACGTCGCTGCTTGGACGCGTCGAGGGGTCAGCTAGCCCCCGAGACACCCAGACGGAAAGCAGACCCAGATGCGCACGTGTTTATAAAGTGAGGGTCAACAGCTGGACGGCATACGCCTCCACAGACACGCAAACACACACGCCTCCCTAGAAGTGAAACAGCCCGAGGGTAGGCTAGGGGACGGGTACCTGCCCACAGGGTCGACTTGGTGGAACCAGATGGAACAGACGCCTAAAGCTACACGAAAAACATCCGTTTCCCGTGGAGGACTGCAAACGCAAGGAACAAGATAAAAAAAAGGAACGCGAATCGGGGTGGTTTGTGCTTCAGATGTTCCTAAAACTCAATCATTATCTCTTCAGTGTTTAGTGGCATTGGAACCGGTCTCGCTGGTGCTGGTTCAGGAACTGCTCAAACTGTTTCGGTTATTTTTTTACAAAACCGCTGAATGAAAGATTACATCTTGATCTCGGATTTGGCAGCCTTTTTTGTGGCGGCCCGCAATCTCTAATACGAAGATCCCGTCCCCCCCAACCCCCTACGCCCCGCCCCCCAGTTCGATCTGGAGGATTTGATGTGCAAAGTTAAGACGTACGACGGAACGGATGGAAGAAAGCAAAGTCGTAATCCGGCCCCCGACCTTATTTGTAGCTTTGCCAGGCGCCCTGTCTCACTACACCGGAACGTCCAGGCCTCACAAAGCCTGCGTCTGTGTATTAATGGTGATATATTGGGGTTTGCTAGGCCACTAGCTTGGCTCCGCAATGCCTCCAATCATCCGTCCTGCGGCGCTGGGCTTTAGCGTAATTGAGTCTCTAGATGTTGCTCGTTTCTCATTCCCATTTCTTCGCTTGGATTCGTTCCTGTGGACGAGGCTTCCCAGGCTTCATCAGAGGAGGAATTGGACGCTTCTTTGGTTCAATACGGTTTGGAAAGGAGTTTTTTTTTTCACGTTGTCACGCAAGATGCTTGCAAAACAACAAGGACTGACAACTGGCAATGTCCTGCTTTTGGAAGGTATAAGCCATGACCTAGCTAGACATGCCAGATTGGGAGAAAAGAGGGAAACGTGGCTAGTTCTATCCTCGAGCAAATATCTTAAGCCAAGAAAGTAAATACTTCATGCAAGGGTTTCACTATTGTCTTAATAGGAGGCCAAACCGGATCAAACCATGATAGAGAAAACAAAAAGCCCAAATGTCCAGATGCACAACAGAACAAGAGAGGAGTTTGTGAGGCAGAAAGCTGCCATATCCTTTGTTTAGCTTCACTAAAGGGTCCGAACGGGAGTGTCTTCCGTAACCACGTGGAGCAGATAGTATCTTTTTTTTCGTCACACTTCTGAAAAGGGTTTCCCCTACTTTTTGGCACATGCTCGCTCTACGAATTCATCTCAGAAGGTACCTGAAATGAGGGAAAGCCAGCCAAGTTCTGCACCAATGTTGGCAAACTATTTCATCGTGGACTTTATATCAGGAGGGCAGAGACGAATGAATCAACTGACCCCCTGGAGGTCAAACCTTACACCGGTGTCATGTACAAAAGTGCCACTGGGGTGTTTGAACTGTCTAATCAAGTGCTGTGCAAAAGTAACAAGCCACCATTTCGATATACCAACGCTGTCATGGTCTTTCTTTTGTATTAGAATAAAAACAGGAAATTACAAGGCATTTTTGCAGTATTAAAAAGTGGGATGCCAAAGTTGACCCCTCCTACAGTCAAAAGAATTAATCAAAAATGGTCATTTTGGAAGGGTGCAAGCCAAGAGACCACTTTTCCGAAAGCAGGACAGGGGGAAAATAAAATATTTTCAAGCTGATAAAAATTGAATGAAGATCAGTCGAGAAGTGGATCATTTCAAGTTTTTGGAATGTGCGTGCCCAGTTATCGACCATATTGCTCATACTGGAGCGGTGCAAAAGCAACAAATCTAAACGTGACCTAAGACTTTTGGACAGCACCGTGCTTTTGGCCACGTAGTACATCAGCCAAGACTTAAAAGTGTGAAAACCGGATGCAAACAAGAGCTGCCAAACATCCCAAGCCTGATCCATATTTAGTGTTTTCCTCTCTGAAGCACCATTGTGGAGCCCTGGAAGCGCATGAAGACAATCCCTTACAGTACGAAATCCTTGGAGCGTGACCTTGTTCCCCCTGATGAAAAGCAGAATCGGTGACCTCAGACAGTGGCTTCCTTATGACAGCACATTCGGCGCATCCTTCCTGCCCTCGGCCTAAGCGTTGCCAAATGGAATCAGCCTAATTATAGCAGGAAACGGGACGGATGAGGAAATCTGACGCTACCTACCCACGGGCCTCCGGGGCGTCAGCGTCGTCCCCTGCAACCAAAAGGTTGTGACCTCGCGTTGGGCCGGGGCGTCTCTGCAGTCGGGTTTCAGGCGTGTTACTGGAGGAAATGGACCGATGCATCCGCGCAAACCAGATCTCACTTCATTTGCTCACGAATAATTACTCTGTGTTCACGTTTCAGCCCTGGTTTTCCCGCTCGGGATCGCCCTGGGAGGGGGGGGGGGGGTGATTGCCATCGGTGATCAGCATCGGGGTGCTGAGCCACATCAACTGTAAGGCCTTGTGCGATGGCTCACACTCCAAATATTTGACTCCCGAGTATAGTGAAGGCTGCCAGGAAAGCACTTAAGAGGATCTCGCTTCTGCCGTCTGGCCAGCTCCGAAAAATACGGCTGGACGGAAAACAGAGTGGAAGTGCAGCTCCGGGTCTGGAGATAGATATCTGGATTGTTTATGAGCTCATGTTCGGACCGGGGAATTCAAGAGGGTTCCGTAGGACGGCGATTAAGCTCAATTGCAGCCTCGGTAACGGGGTCTCCGTTCATTAGGTCGTCCAGGCCCTGTTGAGGTTGGACATTTCTGCAGTGGGATAACTAAGATGAAAACATTTACAGTCTTGAACCGTCCACAATAACAACAATCTAGTTTCTTTGGTTTGCGCTCATTGTTTCGCCCATCTCTTCATCCCGTAGGCGCTGCTCTAAATATTTAAGCGACCCGTCTGCCCAGCAATCTCACTGGAGACGCCCTGCCGTTCCGGATCAGGCAATCAGGCAGAAGCAACACAGTGAACCAATGGGGACCGGAGAGAGAACGTGTGGAAAAAACACAAACACACACACCTCCGAATCGCCCCGATCTCTGTTACGCACTTAGCGGACCAACTGGACCCACGCCACATGCATTCACAACATTAAGAGCAGTCGATCTTTAAGAGCATTCGCCGACGACCCAACATCGACATCTGGGCAGAACCGGGATTTCAAGGCCAAACCCCTGGGGCGGACCGGCGACTTTTAACCTTCTCAAAACGTTGGCATGAGTGTACAACTGGTGGCATTTGAGGGTTGATCATAAAACATGGAAGAGGAGACCTTCTGCAAGATTTACGAACTAGGGCACGGCGGCCAACCTAAGTGGCTTCCAGTGGCGCAATGAAAGTTTAATGCTGTAATGTAGGCGGTGCTGATCTGACACCTCGGCCGGGACGAGGTGTGGCAAAAGCGCTGGCACGCTGAACGGCACTTTCCTTATCTCCCAGGTCTGACAATGCCAGTGGGTGTTTTAATGGCCTGAGAGCAGCGTTAATTTGGCTCCCGCAGACGGGAGCTGACATGGCCTGAACGTTCCCCAACACGTCCACACAAATTTTGGCAATGCTGCCAACTCCCAGGTACCCCGAACGAGATTGGTACCCCGAACGAGATCGGCACCCAGTGAGACAGGCGGTTTCCTACATATTACTATTGGACAGCAAAAGGTTGTGGTAGCCTAGCGGTTAAGGTACTGGACTCTGGACCAGAAGGTCCAGGGTTCAAATCCCGCCTCTGCCAAGCTGC
>JAVSBV010000095.1:546106-556521 GCA_033117975.1 Parotocinclus spilosoma
TGTTTCCACCAGAACTGTCCGTCGGGATCCACAGGGTCAATATACACGGCCGGGCTGCTATAGCCAAACCTTTGTCTGAAACCAGGTGTTTCATTGTCTAACCGCTGTATAAAGATAAAAGTCATTATATACTGCTCAAAAATTAGGCTAAACTTCCAAATTAAATCTCCCAGAATTAAATATTCCCTAATTATTGTCAGTAGTGTAGCTAAAATAAAGGGATCTCTAATCTGTATGATCTAAAAGTGGCCTAAGACTTTTGCACAGGTATGTCTGACCTCTAAATGTCATCTTTATCTTTAAAGTTCGTTAGACACTGTCTCTTATTCAATCTACCCTAGATTCTAAAAGAAAATGGGTTTTTGTGGTCCTGGGTTTAAGATCTGGACTTAAGAGCAGCTTTTGATGATGCAATCCTTCCCTTGAATTCTCCGAGGGGACGAGGGCTTGTGCCGGACACCGCGTTGGGTGTGTTGACTACTTTGCGTTTCTTTGTGATCTCAGAATGTCGTTCTCCTCCAACCTGAACCACTACGGCATGGTGCACGTGG
This sequence comes from Parotocinclus spilosoma, assembly GCA_033117975.1. Classification (NCBI taxonomy): domain Eukaryota; kingdom Metazoa; phylum Chordata; class Actinopteri; order Siluriformes; family Loricariidae; genus Parotocinclus; species Parotocinclus spilosoma. The sequence continues at coordinate 546,658 of JAVSBV010000095.1, forward strand.
CCAGCGTGAGCGACGTCCTGCTGGACACGTCCTTCACGCCGCCGTGCCAGCGCATGGGAGCCATGGTGTCCTTCCGTTCCTTCCAGGACTTCACAAGGTCGGTTTGTTCGTTTGGACTTCACTGAATGGTCTTGTGTAGGACGTTACGTGGATCATGAAGCGCTGACTTTAGTACGATTTAGTACATCATTTAGTGACGAATGGGCTGAAAGTAAAAAGAAAAACACTTGCACTTTTGGGGAACTCCTGAACGGCTCAGCCTGAAAGCCAAAAGGATTCAGTTCTCGTTTTCCTTTCGGTTAGCTGTCATTACTAACCATTTTAAGATTGATAGGGACTTGTTTGCATTAAGAACACACAAAAATACTTTTAAAGAAAGGAAAAAACGTGTGTTCCCACCTATGCAAATGCAGCCACAAACCAGTACTGACCCGAGAAAAAGCTGTGGAATGTAGAAAGAAGGGCACCTTACGAGCCATGTTGGTGTTTCTTTCCTTCTCAGAAACATCAAGGACGTTCTAAGCTGCTTCTCGGACTCTCCCCCTACCAGCCCGTCCTTCCCCGATGGGGCAAACCCTGTCCTGTACGGCGAGGAGGACAGCAAGGTAAGACGTCGGACGTTTTGTGTTTCTTCTCCTCGTTTTAAACCTGAAAAACTGACACTGACGTTTATTGACGACACTTGCGCTGTCCATTCTTAACCCGCTTCTAGAGCGGCCCGGACGAGCCCATTCACATCCTGAACGTGGCCATTAAGACCGACAGCGATATCGACGACGACGGCCTGGCCGCCATGTTTCGCGAGTTCACCCAGTCCAAGGTAGTCGATCCCTCTTTCTGGGCGGGATATAATCCGAGGTACGTGATTTAAACCTAAAACCTTATCCCTTGTCCCATTTTCGCTCTCCAGAAGTCGCTGCTTTTCGAGCACGGCATCCGGCGGCTCACCTTCCTCGTCGCCCAGAAGGTACGGCCGTTGGCTCCGTGCCGCCCGATCGTGCCTGTAACGAAATGATGCAAATATTTCTGAATGACGAAAGCATCCTGGTTCTGATTCAACCCTCAAAACTCGCTGCATGTCTCTCTGTCTGTCCCTGTCTCTTTCTGTCCCCGTCTCCCTCTCTTTAACACCCGAAACTAACAGGATTTCAGGAAACAAATCAACTGCGAGGTGGACCAGAGGTTCCACGTAAGTACTTCTGACCTATTTACCGCAAGACCCTAGCCGTAACTGCGCTTGAAATCCGTGTGATTTGCCCCAAAAATTAAGACTTAATTCTCTGGATGCTTTTTATTTCCATAACAAGCAACCCGAGTTAAGGGGTCTGTTTTTTATTTTGCTTTTCCTTTTTTTTCCCACAGAGGGAGTTCCCCAAATTTTTCACCTTCCGAGCCAGAGACAAGGTGAGTAGAGCGGGTATGTGAATGAAAGAGTGATATGGGGGGTTGGGGGGGGGTAGCAGCTCGCCCCTCAGTCCCGATCCCGAGAATGACTCCTCTGTCTCACTGATGGTTTTCTAAAACGGTTCCAGCAGAGCTCATTACTTTAATGAACTTTTTAATTATTTTGCCCATTTGAGAGAAATGGCGTCCATTAGCTAGCTGTGATTACCTACATTTACTAAATCTAGCCCGCTATTAGCGTTCCGGGGAGGGAAGGGGGTGGGAGGGGATGGTTATGGGTGGGTGATGTGATCCATTCTGCTTTAGTCTCATTTCCAAATTAAATATTAAATAACCAATTTCACTCTGTTCTGCTCCTGCTCTAATTAACCCAACACCCCCCATCCCCCATCCCCCAACCCCAATGTAAGATACCTCGACACAAGTACATAAGCTGGATTTGGGTTGGGACTGTGATTAAGATGCGGGACAGTAGGCCAAAAGGTCCAAGTCCCAGCACGTAGTGGGACCTTCAGACCAAGTCCCAATAATAATACCCTGAGTTATCAAATCACTCAAGTGGCCATGTAAACAGCATACTCCGATCTAGAGATCTGATTAACTGGGCAAAGCTGTGGACGAAGCGCCTATGGGGATTTAAATATGGTTGCCAGATCCTCATTCTCTCTTCATTTGGCCTTTTTTCATAGACCTGATGCTCATTTCTAGAGTGGGACATGGCAACCCTGGAATGAAACCGCAGCATGCGTGAAATTGCTGCACTTTTGGGGGGGGGGGGACTCCTAAAATAAAGAGTTTAATATTTATTAGATATTATTCAAGTTCATGTCACATTTGTTTGGGAGATTATGGAGTCGTGTCGGAGCCTTGCCACTGTCTGATCACCAAGTGCATGCAATCCCGTTGATCGGACTACCGACGAAATGTGATTTTCTGCAGTTATTATTACGTAATAAATGATAAAAATCGGACTCGTGTGAAAAGGTTTGTGTGTTTGGCACCGTAGTTCGTGGAAGACCGGATCTACAGGCACCTGGAGCCGGCCCTGGCCTTCCAGCTGGAGTTGAACCGCATGCGCAACTTTGCGCTCACCGCCATTCCCTGTGCCAACCACAAGATGCACCTGTACCTGGGAGCTGCCCGCGTCGAGGTGGGCACAGAGGTCACGGACTACCGCTTCTTCGTGCGAGCCATCATTCGCCACTCTGACCTCGTCACCAAGGTGAGGTTTGGGTTTCGACGCGAGGAGGCTTTCGAGAACTGTGCTGGACGGGAAAAAATTCGAGATTTTTTTTGTGGTTGTTCTGTGTTGTTTTTTTGGGGTTTTTTTTGGTTCTGCCTTGTTGTTCGTTTCTCCTTGAACTTCATAAAGTCTGTGATGCCACAGTGACCATCCCAGGGCCACAGCCTCACCAATCCTTTATGCATTGACCCAGCTTTTTCCAGGCCTGGGTCGCTCTCCTGCCCTTGGATAAAACACAGGCGTAAGGGGTCGCTGTTGTTGCTCTGTCACCCATGCCTCAGGAAGAGCCAGTCGTGTCTGCACGAGATGCTAAACCAGGCTGGAATTAATCACCAGGGTCCGTTTGGTGGTCGACCAACGACTCCTAGGGACGTTCGTTGCTTCATGTCTGCTGCTTCTGTTTCACCAACTTTGCTGGTGCCTGTTGTAGAGGAGGGGGTATGATCCCCTGTCTGACGTCCCCTCCATCTGCACAGCCTGCAGTGTCTGTAGAGCCCGGACTGGTCGAGGCAACACAGAATTGTCTTTTTGTTACCCTCCCCATGCTGATGAATGACTAAGGGAATTTAGGATTCCAGTCATATTTGTAAACCCAGTGAAACAAGTGGCTGCTTCGACGTTGTTGCTTGGGTGGTGGACCGGTCGAAAGGCTGGCCCCCCCACCACAACGACCCAGATTCGGTCCAAGATTTGTCCTATGGTCAGTTGTCCATGTTTGACTGACTGAGGTGAGCCAGTCAGGGGCCAATAAGGGGGCAGTCAGGGTGTTTGACCCCTCCCAGCCTGTCGTCTCACCTGGCTGACCCACGACCCTTCCCCGTTAAAGCAGGGCTGTAGCTGTAAATGTGAGGAAAATAATCTGTTGACCAGATCTGACTCTTTCGTAGGAAGCCTCGTTCGAGTATCTCCACAACGAGGCCGAGCGTCTGCTTCTGGAGGCCATGGACGAGCTCGAGGTGGCCTTCAACAACACCACAGTGCGCACGGACTGCAACCACATCTTCCTCAACTTCGTGCCCACCGTCATCATGGACCCCTCGAAGGTCGTCCCGCTCCCGGTTCTCGAGCCGCGCGATACCGAGTCGCCCTGACGCCGAATTTAAAGTGTGCTTTCACCTGTGCCGTAGATCGAGGAGTCCGTGCGCTCCATGGTCATGCGTTACGGCAGCAGGCTGTGGAAGCTGCGGGTGCTCCAGGCCGAACTGAAGATCAACATCCGGCTCACGCCCCCCGGCAAACAGATCCCCATCCGCCTCTTCCTGACCAACGAGAGCGGCTACTACCTGGACATCAGCCTGTACAAGGAGGTCACGGACTCCCGCACGGGACAGGTGGGGCCCAATGACCGGCAGGTGGGGCTCGCACTTCTCTCCCAACACACACACACACACACACACACAAATGTATGAATTGTTTGAGTTGAAGCCTTGTTAACATTTAGTTACTCGTTTGCCTTCAATTGTCTTTTTCAACCTGGCCTGGAACCAAAACGTTTCCTAAAAGAGGAATTATTCTATTCAATTCAATTCAATTTCTATTTCTTTTTATAATGGTGCATTGTCTCAAAGCAACTTCACAATATTACATTATCTAAAAAAGACCAATCCCAACTTGAGCAAGCCCAGGGCGACAGTGGCAAGGAAAATCCCTGAATGTGGTAGGAAGAAACCTTGAGAGGACCAAGACTCAACAGGAGACCCATCCTCCATGGGTGGCCTAGATTTAATTAAATAAATACTTAAAAGTATATTAAATTATAGCAAATTTCGGAAAAATAATTAAAATCAATAACAAATCAGTAATAAAATTTAAATTAGTAATAAAATAAATAAACTAAATTATAAAACAAATAGACTATAAAATGAGTCCTCAGTGGGAGGTCCTTGGAGGCACATCGTCTCCTAATGTCCAACCGATGGAGGGAGTTCCTGCACTCTGGTGGGACTGGTTTTGTTTGACTGGGATTATGCTTGAACAGAGCAGAGCAGATCAGGTGTTTGATCCTTGTGGTATTTAGTCCTTAAATAGCATAGCTCGGACGTTTCCTCGAGACCCCAGAGAACTGTGATGTCATAGTGCTATAACTCTGTATGCCACCTTTAACGACGTCTGTCCGTTAAAAAAAAAAAACAACAACATTTGTTTTTCTCAGATCATGTTCCAGGCGTACGGAGATAAGCAGGGTCCCCTGCATGGCATGCTCATCAACACGCCGTACGTCACCAAGGACCTGCTGCAGTCCAAACGCTTCCAAGCTCAGAGCCTTGGCACCACCTACGTCTACGACCTGCCCGAGATGTTTCGGCAGGTACGGGCCAAATCCCGCGTCTAGAACTCGCGGCGAGCGCCTCCTGTACGTCTGGTTCTCTGATCTCCACTCTTTACGTCACACAGGCTCTGAAAAAGCTGTGGCAGTCCATGGATGCTTACGCCCACCTGCCCAAGTGCCCGCTGCCCTCCGAGCTGCTCACCTTCACCGAACTGGTGCTGGATCAGCAAGGGCAGCTGGTTCAAATGAACCGCCTGCCAGGGGGCAACGAGGTCGGTGCGCTGACTCGCTCGAAGGTTCCGACGTTCTCTCCGCTGCCCGTTCGCTCACCCTGTCGTTCCAAATTGCAGATCGGCATGGTGGCGTGGAGGATGACGCTCCGGACGCCCGAGTACCCGGCCGGGCGCGACATCATCGTGATCAGCAACGACATCACGTACAAGATCGGCTCGTTCGGCCCGCAGGAGGACGTCCTGTTCCAGCAGGCCTCGGAGATGGCCAGGCACAGCGGCATCCCCCGCATCTACATCGCCGCCAACAGCGGGGCGCGCATCGGACTGGCCGAGGAGATCAGGCACATGTTCCACGTGGCCTGGCAGGACCCCGCCGACCCGTACAAGGTGAGAAACGGAACAACAGGGCTCAGGCTGGTGATACTAATTATTATTATGAGTCGGTTGAAAAAACATTCGCTGGCCCTGGTGGTCAATCTGAGTATGACCTTTTAGTTTCTGCGTGCAACCAGGAGTGTGTATTGTGTTACATTGACTACATTACCCATAATCCTCCGTTACCGTCGATTTTACGCTTGCCTTACAGGGATTTAAGTACCTCTACCTCACGCCTCAGGACTACAAAAAGGTCTCGGCACTGAACTCGGTGCACTGCGAGCATGTGGAGGACGAAGGGGAATCCCGGTGAGAACCAGACCTTCCGACCAATCAGGATTCAGGATTAAACAGCCCTGTTAATAATAGGCTTTGAAGAGCACATGGCGTTATGATGATACTTTTGGCGCCTTATAAAGAATGTGGATTAGAATAGAGGAACCGTGTGTGTGTGTGTGTGTGTGTGTGTGTGTGTGTGTGTGTGTGTGTGTGTGTGTGTGTGTGCGCGTGTGCGCGTGCAGGTACAAGATCACAGATATCATCGGCAAGGAAGAAGGCCTGGGTGTGGAGAACCTGAGGGGATCAGGGATGATCGCTGGAGAATCTTCACTCGCCTATGAAGAGATCATCACCATGAACCTGGTAACACACACACACACACACGCGCACACACACAGGGCATGGCTCGAAACGCCAAATTAAAACGGCAAATTCCACCAAGCTTAAGGACTGATGCCGATACGGTTTGCTTTACTGGCTCCCTGAGGGCATCTCGTTACATTTCTCCTTCTCTGGTCACAGGTGACGTGCAGGGCCATCGGGATCGGTGCCTACCTCGTGCGTCTCGGCCAAAGGACCATCCAGGTGGAGAACTCGCACATCATCCTGACAGGTGCCGGGGCGCTCAACAAGGTGGGTATGCGTGCCAGCGCCGCAGAGCTCAGGGACAGGCAGGGAAAAAAAAAACAGACTTTATTTATGCCGTTATTATATTAAGCAGAACATAATCACAGCCCCTCCACCAGCTGGTCTCCTTCTTCCCACGGTGCGTCTCGTAAATAAACACGGCAGGAGGGACCACGGTAGGTCTTCTGGTCGTTAGGACCAAGTGGGGATAGCATTAGTTGCTCTCGCCCGTTAGTAACCCTGGCGCCAGTCCCTGGTCTGTCCCTCCTCGGAACCACTAACCTTTCCAATTGCTCCCACGTTCAACACGTCCACTATGATAACCTACTGTACACTTATTGTGTATTATAAGTCTTACGTTATGTGCTCCAACTAATCAATGCTATTTGCTGTGGTGTTTTGGCTGATTTGGCCATTTTGAAGAAGTTTAGATCTTATTTGACAGCATTTAGTTACGAAAACTATTGCCTTTGCTTTTCATTTAATGATTGTAGGAAAGTTAAAGAGCCTGCCTCAGGGAAATGACAAACTTTTTTTTTTTTTAGGCAAACCAATATCGAAATCAATCTGCCCATCTTTGTTTATATACATTAGGGGTGAAACGATTTTCACAATACGATACATATTGCTGTTTTTGGTCCACGATACATTTTCGATGCAACGTGGAGAAAGAAAATGATTTAAATTTCTATTGAATTTTTTTGATGTAGAGGCCGATTCAAACTCCATTTTTGGAAAGGACGACTGGTACTAGAAGTTTTCATAAAAACGAGTGCGAGATGGAATTTTATAACGAGGCTCAATTACCAGCAAACTGCGGAATCCAGGATCGTCTATAACAGAGTAAGGCTGCAAATCCGAAGCTATAAACTTCTCTATGGAGCGAGTAGTTTGCTTTGCCCCCGTTCACTATCGACACTTAGCGGCTGCTTAAATGCTACGACTCGTGTTTTCTCTTTGCTCCGGTAAGTGACACGTTTGGACGGTGTCTCTGCAAATGAGTTTGCATATTGGAAGTGTTAGCACCAATGTTTGATACTCGCGATGAGCAAAGTTTACCCACAGTTATCGTTTTGTCCACCATTCTGTTGTAACTGACTGGGAAACCAAAATATTCTCACACAGGAGATGGATGTGAGGGTGATTTTGGTTTGGTTTGGGACTGTGGTGGTCTAGTGGTTAAGGTACTGGACTACGGACCAGAAGGTTCAGGGTTCATATCCCACCTCTGCCAAGCTACCACAGTTGGGTCCCTGAGCAAGGCCCTTGACCCACAATTGCTTGGATTGTAAAAACTGTATTAATTGTAAGTTGCTCTGGATAAGAGTGAGCTGGAACGACCATTTACATTACATTTACATTGTTTAGCAGACAGTCTTGCTCTCTCCGCTAGCAATTTTACAGTCAGCTAATCATCCAGCACGCTAACCAAAACAATAGCATGACGTTTTTCCCCCCAGTAGATCGAAACACTGGTCGGGCGTCATCATAATAACACACGTTATATACCATGTCACTAGATGTCGTATGAAACTACAGTACGCCTCAGAACTGCAACTCTGTAGTGCGGGTTAAGAAGCGGCGCAGCAAATAATTAAGAATCGTAATGTATTCGATTCACAGCTCGTATCGTATCGAAAGAAAATGAATATTACTATGTGTATCGTGACACCCCTAATATATGTATTGATTAGTAAGATTGTATTGATTAGTGGGTTTTAAAAACATGTAAAGTACAGTTTAAAAATGTCTCTGGAGAAGTTTCTCAGCGCTTTTGATAACTAACCACTCAAGTCCATCAAGAAACGGTCTTCAAGGACAGGGGAAGGGCCAGAAAGGAAAGCTCTAGAACCCGGTGAACGTGACTGGCATATGCCTACCTCAGGTATGTTATGTAAACAAAGAGGTAGCTTTGTACACCACGGTCGCGGTGCAGTCTGATCCCAAACCTGGTGTGTCCCCGAGTTCCTCTTTCTATCAAACTCTGCGTACCCCGGATTGCTCAGATGGGCTATACTGCTTCAGGAGATCAGTAAGATATAAAGGCACGCATGGTTTCGCGTCGAGCAACAATTTGAAGTCGTACAGACCCACCTGATTTGGAGGTTGTACTGTTAGTGTGACTGGGAACAGATAACGGAAAACGTTGGACCCTGCAGGTGCTGGGCCGTGAGGTCTACACCTCCAACAACCAGCTCGGAGGCGTGCAGATCATGCACAACAACGGCGTCACCCACACCACGGTGTGCGACGACTTCGAGGGCGTGCACATGCTGCTTCAGTGGCTCTCCTACATGCCCATGGTGAGCGACCGGTTCTGTATTCACCTCGAACCCATGTAAAGCTGGAAAAGCGCACCGCTTAACGGGCCGTCTGCTTTCAGAACACATCGAGTCCCGTCCCAATCCTGGCAGCCAAGGACCCCATCGACCGGCCCGTGGAGTTTGTGCCCACCAAGGCGCCGTACGACCCTCGCTGGATGCTGGCGGGGCGACCCAGTCAGAGTGAGCAAACTCCTTCATAGTGTTATCAGTTATGATCCAGAAATGGGCGTGTTTGTTCAGTATATGAATTTAGCAATAATGTAAATAAAAAAAAGAAATGCTGTTAATAATAATAGTACAAAACAAAAGCTGATTATTCTTCGTTGTTTTCTTATTTACTATATTCATAGTACTAAATGCTTTATATTTTATTTGTATTCAATAAAAATAGTGGTTTAGTACAGGATTTGTAATAATAGAATAATGACTGTGTGAGAGACTGTGTGAGAGAGACACACAGACAGACGGACAGAGAGAGACACACACACACAGACAGACGGACAGAGAGAGACACACACACACAGACAGACGGACAGAGAGAGACACACACACAGACAGACGGACAGAGAGAGACACACACAGACAGATGGACAGAGAGAGAGACACACACAGACAGACGGACAGAGAGAGAGACACACACACAGACAGACGGACAGAGAGAGAGACAGACGGACAGACGGACAGAGAGAGAGACAGACGGACAGACGGACAGAGAGAGAGACAGATGGACAGAGAGAGACACACACACAGACACACACACACACACACACACACAAACAGAGACACACACACACACACACACACACACACACACACACACACACACAGACAGACGGACAGAGAGAGAGACACACACAGACAGACGGACAGAGAGAGACACACACACAGACAGACGGACAGAGAGAGAGACAGACGGACAGAGAGAGACACACACACACACACACAGAGACACACACACACACACACACACACACACACACAGACAGACGGACAGAGAGAGAGACACACAGACAGACGGACAGAGAGAGACACACAGACAGACAGACGGACAGAGAGAGAGACAGACGCACAGAGAGAGACACACACACACACACACACACACACACACCC
>JAVSBV010000095.1:610962-627248 GCA_033117975.1 Parotocinclus spilosoma
GTAGCTCTCCTGAACCGCAGTTGCCACCTCTCATCCTAGTTCAACTTATTATTATTATTATTATTATTATTATTATTATTATTATTATTAATAATTCATTTAGTATTAACTGTTAAAGATTCACGTGTTGCTTGGCAAGAAACAAACGAGCTCAGATCGTAGCCTGAAGTTTTATTTTCGTAACGTGAGCTTAAATTTGTTTTAAAAAAATTAATATTTTGTTGTTGTAGCCAAATACACGAATTCAACACATATTATTGCCTACAATAATAATAATAATAATAATAATAATACTCCTGGTGTTTTATTAAAAAATAATAAATAAACTGTTTCTATACCTTCTATTTCCAAAAAAACGAGGCTCTGTTTAGTTTGTTTGGAGAAATTGATGAAAACCGATTCAATTTTTGCCTTTTCTTTTTAAAAAAGAAATGTTTTGTATTGTGCAACAAAAAAAACATTATTATTAATATTATCTTATTTTAATGTGGCATAAATAATTTATACACGGTAAATATTTATTTATTTGCCATTTCTGGGTTTTTTTCCGCTTCCTCCCTTTAATCCTTAGACTAAAAACAAATCCACCACTAGGGGGCAGGTGTCAGAAAGACTCGTCTTTAGGAGATTTTCAGTGTAAATTGTGTTTTTTTTTTTTTTTTTAATGCTAAATCTAAAAATGCTAATCTAAAATCTTTTAAACATGCAGACTAACTTCATGCATATGATATTAAAAAGAATGGAAATATATTTTCTTTAGTTTTGTACAAACTTAACCAATAGTTATTGGTGAAACCTTATTTTTATTTAATATTATGCATTTTTTTTTTGACCAAGGTTCTTTGCTGCTCCTGATTAATGGCTATGGCAGCTCTCTGGATAAAAACTTAATTCCAGCCTCTGCACTGGGCATCGAGCTGCTCATTATCGCCGCTCTGCTGGCATACGCAGGTATGACGCTTCTGTTTGTCATTGATTAAACTCAGGTATCATTAGGTTGTTTATTGTTTCTATATCTGTATGTTTATTTTTTTAGGAGTGTGTCGGAGTCTGTCCCAGAGCTCCCTCTTCGCTACGCTGTGCCTGACAGTGGGGGCGCTGTGGTGCGGCTCGGGTCTCGTCTACATTCTCACAGGCCAAGGTGTGATCAGTGAAGCTGGCGAGCTGAGAAACGCTCTGGTCCCGGGGCTGGCTGCATTTACTTTGGCGCTGCTCGTTATCGCGGTGGTGGCCGTCGTGCAGAAGCAGGTGGTACTGAGCGTGGTCGCTCTGGCCCTGTGTTTAGCTTGCGCTCACGAGGTCGCGGGTTTGGCGGCGGCGAATTTCGGCCACTCGGCCGCCGCCGCGTGTTACCTCTTGGTCTGCGCCGTTTGCGCCTACTTTGGGAGCGGGCGTCTGCTCTGCTTTATCACGCGCGGTCGAATTGAGCTACCGGGAACGTCTCTGTTGAGCAAAGGTAGTCAGCCGACTCAAGGTCAAGACGCTAACGCGGTACTCGCCGTGGGTCTGGTGATGAACTTGCTGTCGGCGAGCGTCCTAGCCTGCCCGCTCCTCGGCGTGGTGCCTCGGCTTTTCTCCGGACACGTTCCGTGGCTCTGGACGGCCGGCACCGTCCAGCTGGGGGTGTGCGTCCTCTTGTGCCGTGCCATGCACACCCTGTCGGCGACCTTCTACGGCTTCACGGCCATCCTCAAATTTTCAGAGGGGTACAGCGCGCTGATTTGGGACTTAACAGGGCAGCAGCCCCTCTCCCCGGTCCCCTTCCCGACGGTTTTCGCGGTGCTCTTTTTCGTCCTAGCTCTCTTTAGTTGCTGTCAGAGCTTGCTCGACGGCGCGTACCTGCTCTTCTTCGTCTCGTACTGCATCGCCATCGCTGCCCAGCCCGGGGGATTTTTCCAGGGTGGCACCCAGGGCGTGCAAGGAGCCATCTTTGTGGCGTCCGCCCTCATGCTCCTGGTTACCCTGTACAACCGGGGGTCTCAAAAAAAGATTCCAACAGGTGAGGGTGCCGTCAAGGGTCTTCTGACCCGCAGCAGTAAGGTCACGCTACGAAGCCAAGACAAAGACCTCCACGCCCCGTACTTGGGCTACTCCAAGTATGCCGACGCCGAGGTGTTGGGGCACGGCTGCAGCGTGCTAGCTGCTTTCGCGATCACCGCGAGCGTAGCCAACCAGAACCCTTTGACGGTTTTGATTCTGCCGTGGGCCGTGGCTTCTGGCGGAATCCTGCAGCTGCTGTGCGGATCCGTCGCCTTTGCTCGAGGCAAGACCCTCGAGAGCACCGCCTTCATATTCTACGGCATCATGTGGACCGTATGGGGTCTGACGCGTTTCGGGGGGCTCTACGGCGACGTCCGAGGGTTCCACCTCGCCGTGGGGATCATCAGCTTCATGGTGTTCAACGCTCTGGTCACGTTAGGTGCTCTGTTCCTGAACGCAGCCTGGTTCATCTACGCCTTCTCCTTCCAGCTCATTCTCATCAGCTTCTTGCTGGACGCCGTGGGCGTGTTGCCTTACGGCTACGACGTTGGCGTCACCATTATTTTCGGCCTCGTCGGCTTCTATTTTTTCGTGGCCAACCTGGTCAACTGCACCTTCCAGTCTCCGCAGCTTCCCCTCGGCGGGCCTCTGATCAAGCTGAGCGGTTATGGTGGGGGACGGGAGCGCTGTCCGCACCTTCCCGCCAGGAAAGCTTCGTCCGTCGAGGAGATTGCAGGTGAGGATCCGTCTTTAGAACCGAGAAATAAATCAGATCCTTTCTGCGAGCCCAGTTCATCCTGAAATGTTTCTCTATCTGTTTCCAGAGATCATGAAGAACGGGGGAATCTGTGGGATGCCGACGGATACCGTTTACGTCCTCGTGGCAGCTTGCAACCGACCGGCGGCGGTCGAGAAAGCTTATAAGTGAGACGCTTTCTTGTTTCCGGCTTGGAAAATCAGGGGAAGGATATTAGACTGTGTTAGAAGTGCTGTCCAAAAGTCTCAAGCCACCTTTAGCTTAGGCTCACTGTTGTTTTTGCAATGTGATAATCACCAATTTTTATTGTTTCATTAATTTAGTAGTATCTGTATTAGAACACAACCAGAATATACGGAAAAATTTGCATGCAGTGCAAAAAAAGAAGAAAAAAAGTATGTATTGTGTCCTCCCCTTACACTACGAAGAAGCTTGATAAGAAGTGGTGTTTTGGGAAGAGTAGCAGCCAAGAAACCACTTTTCAAGAAGGGGAACGGGGTGAAAAGGTTATGATACTGTATGCTAAAGCTAACCAAGATTGGACGTGACCATGTTCTCTAAAACAGCTGATCTAAAGGTGGCCTCAGACTTTTGCACAGCACTTTAAACGGTTTCACTTGTTTCGCTTTTTTCCTCGCACCTAGTTTTCTTAGACTTTCTCTGTGCCGTGTGCAGGGTGAAGAAGCAGGCTCAGGAGCGGCCGATGTCCTTATGGATCTCTTCAATTAAACAGCTGGAACCCGTCAGGCAGCAGATCAACCCACTGCTCTGGGACTTCATGCAGGTCACGTGGCCTTCGTCCATCAGCCTGGTCATTCCTCGGGGTCTGTTTCTTTTACCACTTTCTGTGTTTCCCTCTACACAGTACCATAATGCACTCACAAGTTCATTTCTCTGGCCAGCCATCCCATAAACACGTCATCGGGATCCAATGAGGTCCAATCAAGCCATATGACATCATAACTAGGGGTACAACAATCCGATTCAACTCGTGCTACGATTCCCCATAATGAGTTTCTATTTCCTATTTCCAAAGTGTAAACAAGGCCAAACAACACAGATTTTCTTCAATACGTCCGTTCTAAACCAGTAAAAAAGAAGAGGTTATTTTTCAAAAATGGGTGAAAACGGTCCTGTTTTATCTCTGCAGAAGAGTAAAAATTACAATAAAAAGTCCTTTTTCTTTTATAAAAACAGAAGCTTTATTAGAAGGAGTATTAAATTGCACTACCATAGCCTTCAAATGATTTACCAAAAATGTTTTTTTTACAATAATCATCTAAAAATACTGTAATTTTGCTTACAGGAGAGTAAGTTGAGATCTTCTCTAATTTACCAAAGTAGGAATAGACAGAAATGAGTCCAAATGGGTGAATACATTTACTATCATGTGCCATAAAAAAATGATTTCTGACGGGTTTTTGGTCATGTTTTCGTTACTTAAAACCCTTTAATAACCTTTGCTTGAATATTAAAATGTTTTTGCAATTCGTTATAATAATTCGCTCCACAGGCAATGCCCTCTTTTTATAATAAAATAAATGACGTAACGCTGTGCAAACATTTCTAATCGTGTCCTGTTCTTCTCTTCTGTAGCTCCATGGATGGATTTCTTCGGACTGGGAGAGTCATCGAAATATATCGGCACCCCACAGAGCATCGCCATCAGAAACCCAGACTGCACTGTGGCCACACAGCTCATAAGCTTAGTACGTCGTTTCGTTTTGTCTTTTTTCCTAACGTATTTTCTCGCAGGAAAATCTGCAGCTTTCGCCAAACGACTGCTGGGATCAGGGAACGAACCAGTTGCTTTGTCCTGATCCAGTTTCATATATAATATCTAAATATCCCACCCAGACCTGTGCTGGATTACACCTACGCCCCGTGTTCTTAAATTCAATTCAATTTAATTCAATTCAAATGTATCCAAATCAGCTTTATAATCTTATATGATCCTAAAACACCAATGGAGCAAGCCTAGGGCGACAGTGGCAAAGAAAAACCCTGAAAGTAGAAGGAAGAAACCTTAGGAGGAACCAAGACTCAAAAAGGGACCCGACCTCCATGGGTGGCCTAGATGTTCATTAAATAACTATTTATAAGTATATAAAATTATAGCAAAATTAGTTAAATAACAATTGAAATCAATAATTAAGTTTTAATTAGTAATAAAATAAGTTAAAATATAGATTTTAAAACAAAATAGATTTTAAAATCGTTTCTCAGTGGGAGGTCATTGGAGGCACATCGTCTCCTAATAACTAAATTACTGAGGGAGTTCCTGCACTCTGGTGGGACTGGTTATTGTGGATGAAGACCAGTAGAGTGATGCTGAGGTGGAGAAACATCTAAGTGTGTGGTCCTGGAACTGGTACCAGAACATGAGCTCGGAGAGAAAAGAGAAAATGTAGTTACTTATGGGTTAGGAGCACAGAGTCACTTTACACTTTGGGAACATTTACATTCAAATCAAATAAATCAAATAAATAATAAATTCCAGGCTCCGTATCTATGATGCAACGTCTAAAAACACGTAAAAAACCCACAATAATAACTGAACACGCTAAACTTAGTACAACTTGCTTGCTTGTTCATTTAAAATGTTCAAGGAAAATTCTTTAACCGCGAGTTTTAATTCATTTTCGTGAATGTCTTTGTTTTGAATACGATCAGAACGTCACTTTCCTTTACAGGTGGGCCCTATCGCTGTGACCTCAGCGAACCCGACAGGTGAAGCGGACACGACCCACCACAACCAGGTTTACGCAAAGCTCGGGGACAAGGTGCGCTCCGGGTTCTACGCCGCTACGTCTTGCGAGTTTGAGTTTGAGTTGAGTTTCACAGCTTAAATACGGGACGTTTGCGTGCAGGTTGACGCCGTGCTGTGCGACGGACCTTCGCCTGAGAACATCGCCTCCACCGTGGTGGACTGCACCAAGATCGAGAGCGGGCAGATCGGATTCTTCAGGGTCGGAATTATTCCCAAGTCCAAGGTAACGTTGGGTCGTTCCAGAACAAATGTTTAAAAAAAAAAAAAACGTCTTTAGTGATTGGATGGATGTAGATTTGTAGAACGTTCTGCTGGATTCCTAAACGTATCTTGTGATCTTCACCAGGTCCTGGAGCTGTTTGAGGAGATTCAGAGGAAACATCGGCAAGGTCGGCTAAACGAAGGCTTTGAGGAGGACGGAACAGATCATCTGAGAGAACCCACAGAACCCACAGATCCAACAGGTCTTACACGACTCTAAAAGAAACCGGACCACACCAGCTCCAGTCCCAGAGCTCACTGGACCTCAGAGATGAGGAGAACCCGAACGAATCAGCTCAGATCCTCCAAGGCCCTCACCGGCATCGAACGAGGAACCCACAATGCTGAACGACTCATGCTGTTTGAACGTTGTGTTGTATTTGCTACATTTCTATTTAACGTTTGTTTTGTACATAAAGATTGTATTCTTAAATATTTATGATGAAACCCCTGTAATGTTACATGAACACCGTTTATGACATAAACATTTGAATTTTTTGCCTGAACCCGAAAAAATAAACAAATGTGTTTAATAATGAAATGGAAACGAACGCGTCGTGGTTTCGTTCAGTAGCCCGCCCTTGCAGAGTCGTGGGTTTGAGTCCTGCAGGCGTGTGAGGGAGTCGGCCCAGTCATTAGAGCTTTCCAGTGACCCCTGCTGGCCCTGCGCCGGACTGGCACCCTGTCCAGGGCACGATAGTGTTTGCTCCCGCCAGCAGTACGGTCAATACGGGCGACCAGACACGAGTTTAGATTTTCTTTAGTCACCAGAGTCTGGTCTGAATAATGAAAGACTCATTTTATAATCGATGTTGTTACTAATTTAAGTTTTATTATTGATTTTAAATTGTTATTTACTTAATTTGGCCATAATTTTATATACTTTTAAGTATTTATTCAATGAACATCTAGGCCACCCATGGAGGTCGGGTCCCTTTTTTTTGTTTTGGTTCCTCCCAAGGTTTCTTCCTTGTACTTTCGGGGATTTTCCTTGCCACTGTCGCCCCAGGCTTTCTCAATATGGGATTGGCCTTTTAAGATCATATAAGATTATGAAGCTGATTTGAGACGATGATCCGTTGTAAAAAGGGCTCTAGAAATCAAATTGAATTGAATAAAATTGAATGAAACCTTGCATTTTGGGATGTGGTAGACGGGGTGATTAGGGACCAGGACGAGGACGGCAGGACATCAGTAAATCAGACAAACTGCTGAGCGCCAGAAACCTAACGTTGAACGTCCTGACACCCCATCTTTTGATAGCTACTTCAAGCAGGGTAACACCCAAAACCATGTCCCAAAATCATCTCAAACTGTTTTTTTAACACCATAATGAGTGTCCTGGACTCAAAGGGTCTCCACGGTCACCTGATCTCAATCCGATAGAGATTACGCTTTTGGGACGTGGTCTCTCTGTTGCCCTCTGCTTGTCGTCGGTTGCAATGCAGGCGCAGGTACAACTTAAAAATCCCGTCTCCAATAACGAATGGGTCAGCACGCGCGTTATGAACAATGCTACTTCAGTTTCACGGGGTTTTGATGGAGTTTACGCCATGATGCTTTCAGGAAATGCAGGCTAGCTGATTACAAAAGCTCACGTCGTCCCTATTGGAGTATCTATTTAAGGAAACGCAGCGTAATGGATACTGCCTTGTTCCACATGTTCACAATCGTAACCTTTATGACGGAAACATTAAGCTGGAGTTTCCCTCGTACCATCTCATAGCTGCTCCCTGAAGACCTTAAAGGAAGGAAAACAGGTGTGTAATTTCACCAAGGTGTGGCGGCCTGAGGAAACACAATCACACAAAGTGTCTCATCCACAGCCTCCACTCCCTCAGACTCTCTCATTAACTGTATAAAGTTTACATAACGCAACAGGAAATCCAAAAAGTCTGCGGGATTTTTTTTACTCCTTCTTCCGATCGTCTAACAGATCCGCCATGAAACTTAGGAGTGACTTACAGTGGTGTGAAAAAGTGTTTGCCCCCTCCTCATTTCCTGTTTTTTTTTTTTTTTTTTTTTTTGCACGTTTGTCACACTGAAGTGATTCGGAACATCAAACCAATTTAAATATTAATCAAAGACAACACAAATAAACATAAAACGCAAAGTAAATGAAGGTGTTTATGATTAAGGGAGATAATAAATCAAACCTTCATGGCCCTGTGTGAAAAAGTGATTGCCCCCCTAAACCTAATAACTGGTCGGGCCGCCCTTAGCAGCCACAACTGTAACCGAGCGTTTGTAAAAACTTAGAATGAGTCTTTTACAGCGTTCTGGAGGAATTTTGGCCCGCTCATCTTTGCAGAATTGTTCTAATTCAGTTACATTAGAGGGTTTTCCAGCATGAACTGCCTTTTTAAGGTCATACCACGGCATCTCAATAGGATTCAGGTCAGGACTTTGGATTCAGGACTCAGGTTCTCTGGATTCCCAAAACTTTAGAAATGGCTTTATAACCCTTTTCAGGCTGATCGATCTCAATGACTTTATTTCTCAATTGTTCCTGAATTTCTTTGGATCTCGGCATGACGTGTAGCTTTTAAGGATCTTGTGGTGGACTTCACTTTGTCGGGCAGGTCCTATTTAAGTGATGATCTTGATTGAGAACAGGTGTGGCAATAATCAGGCCTGAGTGTGGCTAGAGACAATGTACTCAGGTGTGATAAACCACAGGTAGAGTACGTTTTAACAAAGGGGGCAATCACTTTTTCACACAGGGCCATGTAGGTTTGGATTTTTTTTTCTCCCTTAATAATAAACACCTTTATTTACAAATTGCATTTTGTGTTTACTTGTGTTGACTTCGATTACTACTTAAATTGGTTTGATGTTCCGAATCACTTAAGTGTAACAAACGTGCAAAAAAACAGGAAATGAGGAAGGGGGCAAACACTTTTTCACACCACTGTACATAACATATTGTTGTCATTAAACGTGGAAAATCCAGTTATGGATAAACAAATCTGTTCTGTTTCTATACATGTTCGTTTTCAGTCGGGTCGTACATGAGAAACCTGGAACCGTATCGTCTTTAGTGACGGATCCGGCTTCTTTTTGGGATCCGATTCGATTATGGAGGCCTCGTGGCGAGTGACGTGTGGGTAAACGTGCCCCAGGATGCCATACCGAACCTGGGCACCTCCATGCCCAACTGTATCTCATCTTATATCCAGGCTAGAGGTGGAATAACAGGGTAACCGGAGCCTCCTTTTAATCATACAGTTTTATCTGATAATATTGAGATCGCTTCTATATATCATCATGACATTCACACACAACGATTTGTGTGATCCAAACAAACTCCTTTTTTGTGTGATTTTTGCTTTTCCTGGAGTATATCCAGCATGTTAATGGTGATACTTAATGGCGTAGGTGTTTAATACGATCCTGATCTCTTATCTGAGCAGGACAGGTATAAATCACGTAGCTGTGATTCTTATCAGGAATGTGATGTGCAAGACAGGTTTTGCTGGTCTCGTTGCTGTTTGTAACTACGTGTGCTTTCCAAGTTGCACTTCGTGAAGGGCTCGAGACGAGACGTGAAACCAATTCCAATTAACAGAACAAAGTGTTCCACCCACGGAGCTGCACAAAGCCGCAAAATGTCCCATAAATCCCCCAATTACAAAAACGCCTCCACTGTGAATCAGGTTTGGGGAATGAAAAGGGGTTTCATCCGGTTCTGTAAACGTGCTGCGAAGGAAAGATTTTGATCCAGGTGAAGATGTTAAGTCATCACAAGTAAAAACATTCCACTCAGGAGATGGAGGGTGGGTCAGATGAGCTTTAATTGTTCACCCGAGTAATCATAAGGTCGTCACAAACTTGACTCATCGTTTTTATTTATAGACTACTTCTATTAATATCATTAATTAATCTCCTGGCTTGTTTAGAATAACGTCACAGTAATGAATTCAAAGTTTACGTTAAATCATGGAAGTTTCTTTAAATCTAACGTGAGATTAACTTTAAGTCCAGAGCAGAACAGATTTTTATGACTGTTATGACTTAACAACTTCTAGTTTTTCTTTTCGTTATAAAACGTTAAACACGAATACAAGAAATGATGTCATTACAAAGAAAACAGCATTTTACTTTTTCTTAACGTCCATATTATGTCCTGGGACACAGGTCACAAACTTTTTGTGCTACCTGAATGTAAAAAATAAAGGGTATTTTCACAATAAAAATAAAGTTGACAGAGGGATTGGGGATATCAGAACGGAAACCATACAATATCCAGAAAGTGGGCAAACTTTAAAGTGAAACAACACAAAAGAAAAACAAAAAAAATGAATCTTTAGCTCTGGTAAATCTCATTTAAAGTAACCAGGACGTCCTGATCTTAAAGGGGGGATTTTTAGGTTTATAAAGGGAACAGAGATCTAAACCTTACGAGGGTCTTAAATGAGTAATGGACCAACATCAACCTGCCAATATTCACCAACTTAAAAACAAAACCTTGTTTTTGAAAGAGTATTAAACTATTACAGGTTTAGGAACTGGTTTATTGCAGGTTTATTTCTTTTTTACCTGTGCAAAATAAAAAAAAAATAAAGTTTCACCCCCTGCAGTCAGTCAGGTGTTTTTTAAGGCTCACTGGGATGAAATGCAGAATGTGTCAGAAAAGGAAAAAGATTCACAATTTGCCCAAGTTACATCATTTTCCATACAACAATGCACGTACTAAGCAGTACTAGATGCTAGAACCTGATTTATTAATGTTTTAGTTGTATATTTAGCTAGATATCTGATTATACAGTAATAAAGTGAAGTAAAATGTATTTCTGTTGCTCTTTTTACAGCGTACGGCATAGTCGTTAGATAAGCTTTACTAAATATTATGATCTGACCTGATATTAGGCAGAAAAACGAGAAAAATAGGGCATATCTAAGGCCAGACTTTTTTAATTGCTTGTTCCTCGGATGTTCCTACTTAAGAATCTACTGAGGAGGGAGGAAAGAAATAAAAATAAATCTTTATTTTTCAGCACTTTTCAATTTCTCGAGGACGAGGTGGAATCAATACAAGGAAGGAGGAAAAAATAAAAAAACATTTTTATTTACAAATAAAATTAATTTAACCTACAATTAAATTAAAGTGAATCTGGAAAAAATGTAAGGTACAAAACAATACCGTTGGCTCTCCACCGGAGGGTGAAAAAAGCAAAAAAAAATGTTTTTAAATTTTTTTGTATTCTTCAAATATGACCGTCGGCGGATCCGCGAAAAACAAGCAAAAAAAAAAGTCTGGCCTAAATAAAACAACGTAATACAGAGCGTAATAAATTAAACGCAATGAAATATTACGGAGGGAATAATAAAAAGGGAGAGTAAAACTACAGAATATAAGAAAACAGCATTTACATGACTGTGCAAAAGTCTTAGGCCACCGTTTGGCAACGCTGTAAAGACCATCTGTCATTATTTCTGTGGTCAGTTTTGTGTGTTTCGTGTTCTCCCCTTACACGCCCGATCAAGAGGCCAGGAGGAATGTTTTTGGAAGGGTAACTAGGGTTAGGGTTAGTTTGGGGCTTCGTGAGGGGAACAGGGTGAAAAGTCTTACATTTTTAAGATCACAAATTTTTAAGATTGGAACAAACAGAAAGGAATAAAATAAAACATGTTATGTATTTGTAATTAGAGCGTTGCTAAAGCAGCGTACCGAATGGTGGCCTAAGACTTTTGCACAGGACTGTAGTACTGCAGATCTGTAGGATCCAGGACGGATCCAGTAGATCACGACGGCCCTTGTTTGTGACGCCGGCTGACATTCTTCCCAAAATCCCGCCTTTGGAGCGGCGACATCGCTAATGATACATCACAGCAGATGACTTGCCGTGCTAATTATCTGCAGTTTCCTCACGCATGATAATGAAGCCATTATTTATGTCTGGGCTCTTTTTTTTCTTCTTCTTGCAATCCCTCTAATCTTACCTAAAATTAGAGATTAGGCAGAACGCAGCGGAGCAGCACTGATGCCGCTGGAACTGAGCCTCGAGGATCTGTCAGGAAGCTCCAGCATCAAAGTCCTTTCCATTTAGTAACAGATTTAGGATTCGTTCAATATTAAATTGTCCGTTTGACCAGGTTTCTTGGTTATAACACTTAGGGATTGGTCCCAGATATTGGATGATGATCTAAAATTACAATGCTGCTTTAAGACAAAAAGTCTGGACTTTTTGTCTTACTGGACTGGACTGGACTGGACTTCACTTGCTCCCAAGTCCTTCCAAGCTCTTTTAACACCCAATTCCTATTTTATTCACAAATCAGACTTGCGTTTGCCCTAAAAAGATAAATAAATAACTAGAAAATGCAGCTCCCGGAGGAACTGCGGATGTGTGTTGCTGTTCTGGTCGTTTCTGGCCTGGCACAGGCCACCATATCTCAGAAACGAATTACTCAACCGATTAGATACTTTGGAATTTGTTAGAAAAGGGTTATGTATACGTTTTAAAGTTTGAATGGAATTTCTATGTGAAACTGTACCGAAGTTACGACACAGAGTTTGACACAATAATGTCATTATTAGGTGTGGTTTTGATAGAGTGCGCGAGAATCAACTAGTGGGGCCATTCAAAATGAATGGGGTGATTTATTTAAAGAGTAATAAAAAGTGAACAGAGCTTCCAATCACTCTGAAACTTACCATGGCCGGTGACATCCCAGCCGGGTCCGACTGGTCCGATTTTCGTGTTTATAGCTTAAAAATTGATCGAGCTACCGCAGTTTTAAAAACAGCCCTATTCATTGTCTATGGGATTTTTGCGCCAGACAATCGGGGGCACCGGGTGCACGGTTCGAGATATCTCTTAGCTCTGAACAAGCACACTTCTCCCGAACATCCCGGACGTTTCGGCGTTTGTCCCGTGTCGATACGTTGAAAGCTCCAGGAGGAGATACCGACCGAAAATTGGTGTAATAATAAAAAATCGGATAACAATGTGTGTGTTGCTACAGCAACACGCGTAATAATTACGTACCAGCATTATGTCATAAGACACAATTTAAATGTCACTGAATAAAAACCACCTCAGTTTTTCTTGTTTTGAACATAACCCCAATTCCCTTACTCATAAAGACACACACACACACACACACAGCAGGACAAAAACATAGGAAAGGGAGAGAAGAAAAGGGGGAGGAGGGAATAATAATGAATAAATAAATAACAATGAGGAAAATATATATATTTTTTTGATTTCAGTGAATCAAAATAGGACAAGAAGGGATTCCACTTATCGTAAAATTTTGAAGTATGTCCCCTCAAAGTAAATCTAACTTTCTCTAATTTAAGGTAATGAGTCATGTCACGGCGCCACATTGAATAAATGTTATTTTTAAATAAAAAATTTTCCTCCTTCCTTGTATTGATTCCACATAGTCCTCGAGAAATTGAAAAGTGCTGAAAAATGTAGATTTATTTACATTTTTTTCCCTCCCTCCTCAGTAGATTCTTAAGTAGGAACATCCGAGGAACAAGTGATTAAAAAAAGTCTGGCCTTAAACAGCCTAAAACGAGCGGCCAGCGACTGAAACCTGTTCTTCCAATGTTCCCGGCCAGGCCCAGGAGGACGCCGAGAAGCTTCGCTCGGTGGTGATGCCGATGGAGCAGGAAATCTCCGCTCTGAAGGCCAAGCTGATGAGCTACGAGGACCGGGTTAAGGAACTGGAAGCGGCCAAGGTGTGTGCAGTCTGCAAATGCGGGGTGTTTGATTTATTTTCTGGTTTTACTGTCTGTAGGAGCCGTCTGTGTTTCAGATAATCTACTGATCTTCCTTTTAAACTGTAAGAGTTTAACTTTGTTACCCTGTTCCCCTTCCGAAAAAGGGGCGTTTCTGTCCCTTTTGTACCTGTTACAGTACTGTAACCTAGGGAACGTAGATCATTATGGGATCGTTTTCTTTTTGAAGCATCCCCTGGTTTTTATATGGCTGTAATGCCAGGCTATGGCTAATCTAACAGTGGCCTAAAACTTTTGCACATTGCTTCATATGTTGTTGTTTATCTAAGATTAGATTTCTTTCAGTCCGATGCAAAAATCGCTTGACGTTAACCTAACCAGCTGAACGTCGAGTTCGCTTGATCCCAGTGTCCAGCTGTGTCCTCCCTCAGGGTGTTATTTGATCAATCGTTGGCACGTTCCGAAGAAAAATATTTGTTCACAGCAACGGCAAGATCTTTTTCTATGCTCCGAATAGCGACAGAAGCTTTCAGACCTCGGTCAGTACTAGAAATGATTATGCAATTTGTAAATTAGAAAAACAGTACTAATGCTTTAACCTGGACAGGTTCAGATGTCAGTTTTAAAACCCCAGCTTTTGTGTGTCTTGTAAGGAAGGTCTTCAGTAAGGAAGATCTGGTTTAGAGCTCGTTAGGTGAATTTGAACGTGTTGCTCTTATTTAGTGCTCATGTTGTTATATAATATTCTGTAATCATATCATAATAGTGTTATTATAATCCTCTAAAGCTTGAACAGTTAAATACACTATACAAGCTGGAGTTTGTTTCCCCGCCCTGTGCCAGGTGAAGGAGCTCAATCATGTTCTCGAAGCCGAAAAGTCCTGCCGGACCGACCTGGAGATGTACGTGGCTGTCCTCAACACCCAGAAGTCTGTCCTCCAGGAGGACGCCGAGAAACTCCGCAAAGAGCTCCACGAAGGTAGCCCGAGTGAAGCTTCGGGGGGGGGGGTTTCAGAGGGTATTTTTTATTGGTGCTGTTTATCAATTTATAATAATTAAATAAATATATGAATAAATATAATAATCATTGATTGACTCAGTCTGGGGTTTGACTGAAAACAAAAGTCGACGATGTGTGCAGATGCCACCTTCTGTTTCCCGCTCGCTTCACCGGTTTCCCCTCATTTGCATTTCTTTAAATACTTGGCACGGCAATGGCCTGACTTCACGTTGAGCGGGTTGCCAGATCCTTGTACAGCTCATTCTGATGAGCCTGAACGTTACGCGCCACCACGCTGCAGTTTTATTGACTGGACTCCTGGCCGTTTTGGACTTTGATCCAGTGTGTATGTGTGTGTGTGTGTGTGTGTGTGTGTGTGTGTGAGCGCAGTGTGTCACATGCTGGAGCTCGAGCGGCAGCAGCACAACCAGCTGAAGCACACCTGGCAGCGGGCCAACGACCAGTTCCTGGAGTCACAGCGGCTGCTCATGCGAGACATGCAGCGCATCGAGAGCGTTCTGACGTCCGAGCAGCTGCGCCAGGTGGAGGAGATGAAGAGGAGGGACCAGGTGTGGTTGCCAGATAATAACCTAATTATAGATTAGGTTACAGAGGTGCTAAGTTCTGCTGAAGCTTCTAATGCTGGCATGAAGACGTTTTCTTACGTATACGTTGTTTTTTTTTTCCCCCCCAGGAGGACGACGAGAAGGAGAGGCTGAGCCAGGCTAAGGAGGCTTGCGAGGACGACGGTACCGAGCACACGGAGGCTGCCGAGGACTCTCTTGTTGGTTTTTCCGTAG
Organism: Parotocinclus spilosoma; assembly: GCA_033117975.1. Lineage (NCBI taxonomy): Eukaryota > Metazoa > Chordata > Actinopteri > Siluriformes > Loricariidae > Parotocinclus > Parotocinclus spilosoma. The sequence goes on from JAVSBV010000095.1 coordinate 626,224, forward strand.
AGGAGGTACGTAGTCCCGAACAGCCCAGAACCGCTCCGGTTGGCCCGGAGTACCGTTTCTAATCCGTTTCACGTCCCTGCCAGTCGCACATGAACCACAGCATCCACAGCTCTCTGCACTCGCTGGACGAGGACGCGCCCGAGGCGTGCGACCCCTGCAAGGACAACCTGCGCCGCGTCCAGTCGACGGACAGCCTCGGGAACGCCCTCCAGCCCCACGGGCTCAATCACAAAGCCAAATCGGCCAGCCACCTGGACGAGTTCGGCCCGCTGGTCGGGGCCGAGTGCGGCGTGTTCGAGACCGCCTCGCTGGCTCCGTCCTTCGGCTTGCTCCCTTTCCTGCTCACCAAGGACCAGGAGAAGGCCATCAAGGCCATGACGCCCGAGCAGGAGGAAACGGCCTCGCTGCTCTCCAGCATCTCGCAACGCCCCGACGCCACCTACCTGCCCCCGGCCGGCTACCGCCTGGTCAGCGACTCGGAGTGGAACCTGCTCCAGCAGGAGGTGGGCGCTTTAAGCCATCTGTTCTTTATAGCTGTGGTAGTATGGGTGGGCGATATGGCGATCTTCTGGTTTGGCGAGGGTATTGAGGATGTCGTTAACGCTTGAAGGACACTGATGAGCCGCGTGCTGCGTTATAAAGAAAGCAATTAGTCCTGTTTAATTGGAGAAAGTGCAGCGCTTTAATAACCCCCAAATTTTCCCAATCAGCTGAAGAACGCGGGGAGAAAGCTGGGCCGCAGGTGCGACATGTGCTCCAACTACGAGAAACAGCTTCAGGTCATTCAGGGGCAGGAGGCAGAGACGAGAGATCAGGTCAGTGTGAACTACAACGGGAAAACAATGGTTCAATAGCCTTTGGTGAAGCAGCAGCAACCCACAGGTGTGTGTCTGAGTGTGTGTCTGAGTGTGTGTCTGAGTGTGTGTCTGAGTGAGTGTGTGTCTGAGTGAGTGTGTGTCTGAGTTAGTGTGTGTCTGAGTGAGTGTGTGTCTGAGTGAGTGTGTGTCTGAGTGAGTGTGTGTGTG